>JARFJB010001662.1:2137500-2162500 GCA_036346205.1 Vesta saturnalis
AGGTACCTACCTATTTGTTTTTTACCTACTTGTTTGGATGTGATTTGAATTTATTTCTGATTCATTTCATATGGACCTAATTATTAAAAAAATACGGGGGTGTATCAGGGGTTTAACTGTTTGATACAAACTTTGAAAATTAAACTTAGTGTATTTATTTCAGATTCCGGGTAATTACAAAAAAAAACTTGGTGTTACCGGAAAAAGAAATTACGACAAAAAATTTATGGCGGTGGAGGTTGTTAAACAAAAAAAACTATCTATAAGGCAAGCACGGGAAAGCTATGGAGTTCCGTATTCTACATTACATAATCGAATCAACGAACGACATCCCTTAAAATACGGAAGACAGCCTGCCTTAACTCAAACTGAAGAACTGAAGTTAGTAGAGACCTTAAAAATATGTGCCAAATAGGGTTCCCATTTAAACCCATTGACGTCAGAATTGTGGTGAAAGAATATTTAACAAGGCGTGGTTTAACAGAGCCACGATTTAAGGACAATTTACCAGGTACGGACTGGTTTCATAGTTTCTTAAAATGACATCCCAATCTCACTGTCAAATTAGCGGAAAATACGAAAAGAGTGCGAGCAGCTCTGACGTACAAGACAATTGAGGCATACTTTAACAACTTGAAGGATGTCATTAAAGAAGTTCCCGCCACACACATAATAAACTACGATGAGACTAACTTTGATGACGACCCTGGAGCGTCCAAAGTTGTGCTGAAGCCAGGGAGTAAACATGCGTATAGAACGATAGATTCGTTCAAGACAAGTACAACAGTAATGTTTGCGGTATCAGCTGATGGGTATGTATGTCCACCGTACGTGGTGTATAAGGTCAAGCATATATATATATATATATATATATATATATATATATATATATATATATATATATATATATATATATTAAGGATGAACAGAGGGAGGATTAACAGGAAGTAGATATAATCGCACACCGAGTGGTTGGTTCGACGGTATGATTTTTGAAGACTGTTTTTTTTTCTATTATTTTGCCTTATTTCAAAAAACTGCAGGGCAAAAAAGTCCTTATTGGGGACAATCTGAACAGCCACGTTACCATTAATGTTATTGAAGATTGTGAAAAAAATGATATAAGATTCGTACTACTCCCGCCCAAGTCAACTCATCTGTTACAACCGCTCGATGTGGCATATTTTCGACCTCTAAAGGCATCTTGGAGAAAAACATTGAAACAGTAGAAACTAAAAAATAGAGTTGTACTTCCCAAGACTCTCTTTCCGGCTATGTTAAAAAAACTGCTGAAAATATTGGAATACAATCAAGTGCAAACTGAGTTGCTGGATTTAAAGCCTGTAGAATTGTTCCATTTAATAAAAATATGTACTTAACAAAATTCCTCGCAATACAACTGATAGCGATAAAGAAGCCGAAACTGCATGGAGCAGTGCTATTGTAGATCAACTGTGCCAATTAAAAACTGGACCAACCTCAGCCCCCCCAAGAGGAAAGAAACATAATATATCAGCAGCAAAAAGTATATCAATACAAGATATAAATACAGAGGAAACAACTCTACGAAAACAGAACCAAAATAAAAATAAAAGAATTGATGAACGAAAAGAGTCAAAAGTTGGAATAATTGATGTAGAAATAGAGTTGGAAGAAACTGACAGAATGTATGAAATTGGAGAATCTTCTACGTATATACCACAATAAGAAGTGCTACAATATAGGTGATTTTCTTATGGTAAAGTTTCATACTAATAAAAGGGATAGGATGTTTATTGGAAAAATTGAAAACATCAATGAAGATGAATTCACTGTGAATACTCTGAGAAAAACTGGTACAAAAGACATATATTTTGTTTACCCACAAAATCCGGACTTCTGTTTAGTAAATCTACAACAGATCCTAAAAAAAAGTTATTCTCAGAGGGAGTAGACGAGGACGTCACCAGTTCCTATTAAACAATACAGATGAGGAGCAGTTGGAATAAAGTTTTTTTTATATAATATTAAATATTATTTTAAGAATTATTGTTGTTTTTATTTTTCTGTCAAATTTTATTTTATTTTCTTTTGTACCAAAATGTTGATTTCAAATTGTTTGTATTAAAAGTTATTAGAAACAAAAATAAAATATTTACGTTGCTTATAGAGTGCTTTCTTTTAACCCTGTAGAAAAAAAATGAAAAATTCATATATTTTTTTATTTTTCGACCGATTTTACCGATACACAATCTAAAATTGTTAAAACACAAATGAAAATGACAAGAGACGGCCTTATTTCGACGCGGCCACTTCGACGCCTCGACTTCGACACCGCCGCTTCGACGCGAGATCGTTTTGACGCGACATCATCTCGACACGAGATCATCTCGACGAGACCTCTTCTCGATGCGAACTTATCCTTTAAATAATCACGTTTTGTATTATTGATTCATTCAACGGTATAATATAAATCGGACCATCTTATTTCGACGCGGTCACATCGACGCTCCTGTTTCGACACCACTATTTCGACGCGAACTTATCTCTCCCCATCAGAATCAGATATACGACTATTATTATAATTAATAGACTAAGCGGTATCTGTTTTGGGTGGGATGTTTTCCATATGTTAGAATTTTTTTGCTTTAATCGCTCCAAAATGGTACTAGTAATAATAATTCCACTATGCGCGGGTTCAAAAACCTTTGCTCAAATTTTTATTAAACGGAATATTAAAAAAATATGAAAAAGTTTGCTTTTTTTATTTTTTGAACTAGAATATCTCAAAAGCTATTCATTTCAGAGTAAAATTGCAAAGGAAAAAAATTTTTGTAATTTCATTTTAACAAGATACAGGTAATTTAAAATCGAAAAATACATTGTTAGTATTGCAAAAATAGCAAAAAAACAATGAAAAAATGTTAAAAAACAAGTATTTTTTAAATTTATTTTTCGAATACTCATATAAAAGGTAGGGCCTTCATACTTGGGAAAAAAAACTTTTTGGTATGGTACATCACCACACCAAATTTGATCGGTCTGATAGTTTTTGAACAATAATTAATTAGGAGAGCCGTAGCAGTTTGTGTAAATTTTAGGCTTACAAACAATTAGAATAACTTTGCGAATTATAATTTTTTTTATATTTAAACTTATATTTACAGTATTCGGAATTATTGGTTTAAAAGTTCCAAAATTGAAAAATTTAAAAAAATTACTAAAATAGGGTTAAATATCAGTGTTTAATGTTATATAAGATAAAAAATAAATAAAAATTAAGAATATTTTTTATTTTTTAAGCACTGTATGTTTTATGTTAATACTATAGAAAATGTAATCATTTTATTTACATTTTTTTTTCATACGAATTATATTTTTAATTTTTTCTTATTTTTATATTTTAAGAAGCGTCTTTCTGAATATTTTCAATATAAGTTTAAATATAAAAACCATTATATTTCGCAAAGTTATTCCAATTGTTTATAAGACCAAAATTTACAGAACTGTTTAAAAAATTACCACGGTTCTCCTAATTAATGGATTTCAATTTTTCAAACAACATTTGAGAGTTTGAGTCTCATTAAATTTTCAAGTATCTAGAGGTCTTAGTTTAGGCTCTTCTTTTCAAAATATATATTGCCAAATTATTGTTCAAAAACTATCAGACCGACTTTAATGAACTTTGGTGTGGTGATTTATCATACATGTTACATGAGTGCGCGAAAAAAAATTCAGAGATACATTTTTTCATTATTTTTGCTATTTTTGCAATACGAAGAATGTATTCTTCGATTTTGAATTAGCTGCTTCTTGTGTAAAATTTAATTACGAAACTTGTTTCCTTTGCAACTTTTCTCTGAAATAAATAGCTTTTGAGTTCAAAGAAAACAAAGCAAAATTTTTCACGTTTTTTTAACATTTTGTTTAATAAAAAAAGAGCACGTTTTTGGACCCGCACATAAAATTATTATTACTAGTACCATTTTGGAGCCGTTAAAGCAAAAAAATTTGATATGGAAAACATCCAAACATGGGCATTTTAAAACATACCGTCTGGTCTAAAATGCCATTTCACATTTTTGTAAATAAGCCTTAATTAAAATGAAAAAAACTCTTGTGTTATATCAATTTAATCATAAATGCCAACAGTTGAGGAATTATTTGCATTATTTTCCTGTTTTCAAAATGACTTAAAAGTAAAAAAAAATATAAAAACCTTAATCCATAAGAAAATTGTGTGCTATTCCTCTTAGGTATTCTATGATTTCGCGATTTTCGTAGTCTTGAGCTAATGCCAAAATACGTCGATCTGCCAGCGCATACCTACAACGTTTTCTGGGTGCATCATAACCGCGAACAAAGCGCTCATAAACTTGGTCAATAGATTTCTAAACAACGCGAATCCCATCAATAAATTTTCATAAGGTTGGATGATCTACACCAAATTCAGATTGCAAGCGTCTATGTGCCGCTTCAGCATAATTATTTGTGAGTGATTCATTATTTAAGGTTCTCGTATGACAGGACCAAATTCTAGAATTGAATAGATGTCGACGTCGGCGATTGTTACGCTGCATTCTACCAATATACGTGTCCTCAAAATAGTCTAAATTGGTTCCAATTCATTCGGCAATGAATTATTTAACGCTTGCAACCCGTTTTCCAGGTCATTAATTGGGACAAACACAAGAGCAGCAATCATGCGGGCATGAAGCGCAAAATCTGCATTATAATTGTACCGACTTATGAGGCGTTCTTGTATCAATTTTCTCTTTAAATTCTTCACTAAGTGGAATAAACACCTATTCAACTCCGCATGAGGAAAATTAGATTTGAAAGCATTAATTACAGCCAGTTCAAAATCCAGAGATATCTGAGACGGTTGGAAATTTGGCCAAGTATTACAAATTAAATGTATCATGCGCGTGTACGTCTCTTCTGTTTTACTTGGCAACAGTGCATATAAAATGGGTTAAACGAAACCACCACGTTCTGCCATTATAATAAAGATCTGGCTTTACCAAAAGTGATAATTCTCATGTCGTCACCAAATCCAGAATCAGCAAGTAAAAAATTGTCTTCTCCATAATTCTTGTAATTGTCAGGTATTACAATAGATGCGCGATCTAGAGGTTGTGCTGGTGCTGCATTAACCAACTTTCGGGAACGTTGAACTATTGTCGCATAGCATTTTGACTTGGAAAACTTACCCATAGCTCCACCTGATATGGTTTGAGTGATATTGGTACGGATTTGATTTGGGATTTCTCGAGTTTCGATAGCTCTCCGTTTAATTGCGTTAATTGTATGCACCACTTCGGCCAGCGCAGCATCACTACCATGACAATGCGTACTGACAATCCGAACAAACTGTAAGTTACAGCGTCTGTATAGATACGACCTTTACATCGAATATTTTTATTTAGTTCAACATCACACCGCCATGATTTTTTCGTACCATTAGCCACTAACTTATCAAAACAATACAGGTATCCATTGTGTTCATATTTTTCCCTGTTGCGAATTGAATGTATCATTGTGAACGCAATTTAATTAATCGTAACGCACGCGAAGAACTGCCAAATGCAAAATCGAAACCTGCATATTTCTGCAAAATTATCATATTTGAATTGTGCGTTATTAGAAACACCAAAGAATTTTAATTCATTTGTAAGTAATTGTTTCTTAAGCCTCATTACATTATTATTTAGCAAAAAGTGTTGTTTGCTTTATCTGATACTTATCAAAGATTATTTTCATTGTATTTAATCCCTGAATTTGCATTTTTCATTAAATGCAGATTTAATGGAAACACCTTTGCTAATGTTTATTTAATGAGCCTTCAGTATCAGTAAGATTTTTTGTTTGTTTATTGACCCGTTGATTGACAGATACTGTGAATGAGGATTACGAGTGTAAGAGGTATAAGAACTTACTTGAGATTTATCGAACTGTTATATTGATACCAGGATTATGGTTGGGTTTTTATATTTTTTATATTTCATAAATTTGTTCTAACATCCCAAGTAATTTTTTAAGATTTTAACCTTAGGCAAGGAAAGTTCCTTGTCTGAGATTTTAACATTTACTGAGAAAAATAAGTTTGTAATTGTTATCGAAACGTTTAAATTTACATAAAATATAAATACACAATTTAAACCTAAAAGTATATTTATGATGTGTAATAATGGTGAAAGCATTTTCATACGTTATTCTTAGTTTGAACGTATTGTAAAGGCGGCATTAAGCTCGTGTCGAGATGGTCTCGCGTCGAGATGATCTCGCGTCGAGATGATCTCGCGTCGAGATGATCTCGCGTCGAGATGATCTCGCGTCGAGATGATCTCGCGTCGAAGCGTCGGTGTTGAAGTGGAAGCGTCGAAGTGGTCGCGTCGAAATGAACTGTTCCGGGCAAGAGGAGCTATATTTTCGATATCATGAAAAAAACATTGATTTTTTTGATCGACTTTACCCCGGTTGACGGTACTTATATTGGATCACAAATTACAACTTCAAAAGAACGACGAATATAAAATCAACAAAAATGATTAGTATTTGTGAACGTAACAAATGAAATTATTTCATGAATAAAGGGATGCAGGGAGTATTATTTCTTTCTTTTGTGGTATCGCGTGTTCCATCAACGCCGTGTTTTAAATAAAACGTTGCTCTTAATGAATTTATTAATTAAAATGCAATACCTAGAGAACTAAATGTCTTAAGCCAAATTCTTCATTGAAATGAAACAAGCAATCTAGCATGGGAAAGTTTTTCGACTAGGCTAACTTTAGTCTTTTATAATTAAGACGAATTTAGTCAACACATAAAAAAGTGTGTGGAATAGGTATAGATTGATCTAATCCCAAATTATAATAATTTTTGTTTATTATTTTTATTCCTAAATTATAATTGTATCTGGTTATAAAGTTTGGGTTGTGTTTCATCAACCAGCCGTCATGACGTTTACAATTTAATTAGATGTGTTTATGCTTGATTAGTAACTTTAAAATGAAAGAAAGCTTACCTTGATCACTTCCTTGTACAAAAATACAATCAAATTTCTATTTATTTAATATAACAGAATACGAGAGTTAAGATATTAATTTAAATCTAATCATTTATTTTAATTTTGATTCTAAATTACATTAACATAGGATTGCATAACTTTTAGGCATAACACTACGTATGAAACAATAAAAAATACATTAATTAATTTTTAACAACGATTTCTTTTCTTGCAAACCCCGAATATACACGTGCTATAATTTCTAGTTTGTGGGTGTTATTTGTGACTCATATGGTGAAATTAAGTAATAGTAATGTGTTTAGCGTATGTAAAATTTTAATTACCTAAAATTGTTACACAAACTTAAGATTGAGTAAATTTTATAGCTTCGCAACGGATGTAAAGACAAAATCTGTTAACACATTATTTGGCTGATTTTAAAATTCTGAAGACATTTAAGTACCAGGGATCGAATGAATAATCACGATAGCCAATAAAACACATTTAATTTTACTGAAAAATCTTATGATTTGAAAAGGTGAAAACTCTGCTTCTGATAATATTTTTGATTGTAAAGTTACGACAAAGAGGGATTACAGCACCGGACAAGTTACACTAACTATATTACAGTCGAAGTTGTCAAGTTAGTCTCCCCCAGATGCAAAATATATTCCTTGGCAATACGAGGTTTGGCAAAAATAATTATTAATTAAGGTTACGTTTGTGATTTGTTAAAAATTGTGATCCAGAATACAAACAATGAAAACAATTTTCTAAGCTACGGCAACGTATCATCGGCACGCTCATCTTTCCAAATTAAGGAGTTACCATTACGGTGAATTTTGTGCTACATTAACACATGCTATACACGCGCACGCACTCGCACACGCACTCCCACACGCACACGCACAGCCGCACCCGCACCCTCACCCGCACCCACACACGCACACGCACACTCACACGCACACGCACACGCACACGCACACACACACACACACACACACATACATATATATATATATATATATATATATATATATATATATATATATATTCACACGTGTCCGAAAATGCCTCTTTAAGAGGATTCAACCCTGTAAAGGTGGCCCCAAAGACCCTTTTTTTATTATCTCTGAAACGGTTTAAGATACCTAAATGAAATTTAGACTACAAATACCTTTGATCAGGTCATAAAAGTGTTGACAAATTTTTAATATTTTATATAGGAGCGTCGCTAAGGGGGTGGTGTCTCTTATTTTGTCCCCCAACTCTTTTTTATGGGGATATTTTTAATTTTTTGGGAAAAAATAGTATTTTTCAAACAATTTGCCACAGAAAAGATACTCTTGTTGAAAGTTAAAAAAATTACTGGTTTCGGAGTTACTTGAGGTTTTAGCAAGTAATGCTAACCGAATTAAGAAATTATTTTAAAATGAAACAATTGATAAATTTCATGCACGAGAACGAACTACCTCAGGGAGTACTGAATGTTTCAGACACAACTATGAGGTAAAAATACTGTAAGAACTTATAAAAGGTTTTAATTGTATGACATTAACACAGAACACACAAAGAAAACAATTAAAAAAAAACAAGAAATAACACAAAACACAAAAGGTACGGGTTTGTACATTAAATGTTCGAAATGCCCACCATTTTCACAAATACATAATCGTAAACGTGTTTCTAGTGAAAACATAATCCATTGGAGTGGCCGTGGTTCTTGAATTAACATTCTTAAATTATTTTCATCTCTCTTCAATGGAGCTTATTTCGCTTGAATATACTTTTTCTTAACTAAACTTCACACATCAAAACCCAAGGGATTTAGGCCAGCGGACCTTGGTGGCCAGTGGATATGAACATCAGTACCTCGACCAATCCAACGATTTGGAAAATGTTCGTTCAGCTATCTGCTAGCTTTCTACTGAACTGAGGTGGAGCACCATCATGCATAAAAACCATATTTCTTCGTAAATCAAGAGGCAAATCTTCTAATAGCGGAAATAAAGAAAAATAAAAAAAATAATAAACGATTATCCAAAAATTCATAGTAAACGTCGCCATTTAAATTTCCAACAAAATATGGTATCCATTATATTCATAATGCATTACACGTTTGGCCTTTGGATTTTCCTCTGCCTAGAAGTGACTGTTATGACTATTAAACATACCTTATCTAGTAAAAGTTGATTCATCGGTGTAAAGAATATTTTGTAAAAATCAGGGTTCATTCGCAAAAGTCTTCAGGCAATAATTCTTGTACTTGTCTGTAGTGAAACGGGAACAATAATTGTTCTTTTAATACACAATGTACACTAGAAACACTTGCGTTACTTGCCCTTGCCACATTTCTTATACTTTTCGTAGGATCCACAACAACTGGATTTAAAATATTTTCTTATGTTTGAGGAATTCTTGCCGCTCGTAGTCTACCAGTTTAAAGGTTCCGGTCTCACGACACCGCCTCACTAAATTCAAAAATGTTTTTGAATCTGGAACACTTTTAATTTAATTTAATTTTTCTATCAAAATCAACCTAAACCCTAACAAAATTAGTGTTACTGAATAGGTAATTTTAATACCTTTCAAACGAGATGCCACTTGCCATAAGGTAGTATTTAAAATTATTGGTCACTGTGGCCCTGTGACGTCATATATGACTATTACGTCACTTGTCATGACTAGTTGAGAAGCTTATATCCGTTTATATTCACCCTCCAAATTTCATTAGTATAATTAAAACCGTTCAAAAGATACAAGGGGGGAGGGGACTTTTTACTAGCACTGTATATATATATATATATATATATATATATATCCCAGACTACTTTTCCGAAAAAATGTGAGCAGGCTTCCCAAATAGAATGAAAGTTCCACATTTTAAAAATATTTTCATATATACAGGGTGATTCAGGAAAATGTGGTCAACCAAACTTGATTTTGTTTAAATGGAAAACCATGTATATTTTCTCACCATCGAATAACTCGTAAAATTTTGCGTACATTTGACGCGTAACTCATATCCCTAGCTTCAGCGGTTTTCGAGTTATTTGCATTATTTCAACATTTTTTAAAGGTACACGGTGTCAAAGAAACTAGTGTACCGTGGAAGTTATTGTAGAGATCAAAATGATTTCTTGAGGTGTTAAAGTCTGAGTACGACCCTACTAAGAACCATTCCCAATACCCGAAAATATTGTACAGGGCGTCCGAAAAATTTGGTTCAAACTTTGACATCACAAATATCGGAAAACTCAATTTTTTCAAATGGAAACCACCATTTTTATGTCACTAGTGAATTCTCCTTTGAAAATCAATAGAAAAGTATCTGACATGCCCTATACCTAAAATAAGCAGTTTTTGATTTATTCGATAGAAACCAATTTTTTTTACAAAACGCGTTAGGAAGTCCCTTTTTTTGTAAAGTAGGCTATGAGGATTAGGACAATAAGTTTCTTACGTTTGAATTGCTTCTGTGGCTAACTAATTGGTGCTTTCGCAGCTGAATAAAAAAAAAATTTGTATGCAGTACATTATTATGACATCATGAAGTTTCTCGTTTTAAATGTGCATTTTAGCAGAGAAGGCTAAGGAATGGTTGTTTTCCTAACGTGACATAAAAAATGGTGGTTTCCATTTGAAAAAATTGAGTTTTCCGATATTTGTGATGTCAATGTTTGAACCAAATTTTTCGGACGCCCTGTACAATATTTTCGAGTATTGGGAATGGTTCTTAGTAGGGCCGTACTCAGGATTTAACGTCTCAGAAAATCATTTTTATCTCAACAATAACTTCCACGGTACACTAATTTGTTTGGCACCGTGTACCTTTCGAAAATGTTGAAATAATGCGAAGAACTCGAAAACCGCTGAAGCTAGGGATATGAATTACGCGTCAAATGAACCCAAAATTTTACGAGTTATTTATATGGTGCGCAAATATACATGGTTTTCCATTTAAACAAAATCAAGTTTGGTTGACCACGTTTTTATGAATCACTCTGTATATATATATATATATATATATATATATATATATATATATATATAATGTTCTATATTATAGACATGGTATGGTATGATTATCTTTGAGATGCTTTATTTGGTGTATACTGAAAAACGACTCTACGGTATTATGAGTAAAATCTCTTATGCTAAATTTTTTACATGGAACTGTCAATAGGCAGAATTTTAGATATTGGTGTAGGGAAAATCCACACTGGATGCAGGAAGCTCATACCCAATAACCCCAAAAGCTCAACGTATGGGCAGGAATTGTCGGTGACTGAATTTTATGGCAATCCTTTTTGACGCTAATTTGACTGAGGAAAGATAGCTAGACTTGTTACAATTTGAATTACTACCTCCATTAGCGATAGTATTTCCAAATGAAAACGACCCCGACGTACCAAAAAATAACATTTGGCTGCAACATGGTGGTTCTCCGCCACACTATGCAGTAGATGTGCGGCGTTATTTAGACGAACTATTCCCAGGAAAATGGATAGGAAGAAGAAGTACAAGGGAATGGCCGGCTAGGTCACCTAATCTAACGCCATTAGACTTTTTCTGTGGGCCACTTAAAAAAGATGGTATACAAAAATCGACCTAACAATTTAGAGCACCTTCAAGAAATAATTCGGCATGAGTGTAGGTTAATAACGCCTCAAATGCTTCAAATCGTAGTGAATGCATTTTATAACCGTCTTGGGTATAGACAGACAGTGCAGGGTCATCAGTTTGAATATTTAGTGTAATTGTTCAAGTCTAAAAAGTTTTTGTTTGTTATTAAAATCTCAATTAGTAAAAAAAATCATTAACTTTTTTTAACTGTAAGACTGATTTTCATGATTTTTTTCTTATGTAACCTATTCAAAATTTTATGTTGTTGAAAAGAGATTAAAAAACTCCACCGAAATAAGAAATAAAAATATAGGTTGTCATTTAAAAAGAGTGTTGATAACTTTACAACTTTCAAGACAATTAGTGGAAACATCTGAAAAAACCTTTTTCATATGCGCTGTAATTTAAATCGCTACACCCCTTTTAGACCTTGTCTATCATGCAGATTAACCGAGTTCCCGAATTTATCCGCTACTTAATTTCCACACTGTATAATACGAGGGCGTATTTCATGTTATCTACCTAGCCATGAAACAAAAAGTGGCAATATCAAACATATTATTAAAAAATTGATGTCACTGTTAGAATTACACGTGCTAAGTTGTGTTAGTTTGTGCCGTTTACAGAGATTTGAGACAGCCTATTTGTCGATAAAATTAGTGAACCTAAGGTTGAACATCGCAGCGTAATAAAGTTTCTGACAAAAGAAGGCAATGGTGCAAAAGCAATTCATGAAAGAATGGTTGCTGTGTATGGGGAAGATGTATCATCTAATTTTCAAGTAAAATATTGGTCTAAACTCTTTCGATGGGGTCGAGAATCATTCAATGATGACCCAAAGTCCGGACGACCCGTTGAAGCTTGAACTGAAGACAATGTGCTAAAAGTCGAAAATTTGGTACTGAAAGATCGACTTGTAAAGATCTCTGTCATTGCCAATGAAGTCGGTATATCCACAACAAGTGACCTCAAAATTTTGCATGACGATTTGGGTATGAAGAAGGTGTCTGCACGGTGGATACCCAAATTGTTCACACCTGAACAAGAATTGTACAGAAAAGAAGGTTCTCAAATAAATTTAGCCGAGATGGAGAGGGACAGAAATCACCGGGGATGAGACTTGGGTACATCACTGGGACCCTCCTACTAAACAAGAATCCATGCAGTGGGTTCATAAGGACTCTCAACCACCAAAAAAGGCTAAGACACAGTTTTCTGGAAAAAAACTGATGGCAACTGTATTCTAGGATGCTGAAGGAGTCTTGCTTATTGAATATATGCCGAGGAGGTCTAGCATAAATGGAAAGGCCTACGGAAACACACAATTTTAAAAACTGCTCTGGAGGAAAAATGCCCGCTTTCTTATCCACAAAAAACCCGACCTAGCTCCGTCAGACTTCTTATTCAAAAATTTAAAAAGGCATCTCAGGGGAAAGCGTTTTGCTTCTGATGAATAACTCAAAGAAGCTGTTGAAGAATATTTTGCAGGTTTGCCGAAGGAATTTTTTTTCTGAGGGTATGGGGCAATTGAAAAAAAGATGGAATAAGTGTATTAGTGTTGAAGGGGGTTATGTAGAAAAATTTTTTTGTTCTCTTATGTGCTTTTTTTCATGGCTAGGTAAATAACATAAAAATACGCCCTCGTATTTGTGTGACTGATTGGAGAAAGTTTCGTTGCAATTTTTCAAATTGCTTCATATGGTTGGCGGTTTACTACAAAATTATATTTAGTGCACTCCATTTTAATGATGTATGTTCATTGTTCACATGTTAAATTTCATTGAATAAAAATATTGACATTTTTAAATATTTAACTTTGATACGAGAAACCCTTATTAGATCTGCATGGAACTTTAAGGTTACGTGGAACACAGTTTCATAAACGCTGATTTATACGATTACTTCATCACTTTACTATGCGGGGTTCTCTTTGTCATTGACTATGCCGATGTTAATGTTTTTGAATTTGTTGTAGTACTAAATTACTATTACTATTATTGTTTGTAAAAAATATGACCAAAGAATTTAGGGGAAAACGGAAAAAAGATTAAGAAAAATTAATACAGTGCAATAAAATACTTATCTTTTTTGGGATTTTTTAATGGTGTATTTTAAATTATACAACCTAAACGTTTCGATAACACTTACAGTTATCTTCGTCAGTAGTAATATTTATTAGAAACTGTTAAAGATGTTGTAAACAATTTTGTCAAAGTTGAAAAAACATAAACATCAGCCTGCTATTAATATAACAGTTTGAGAAACGTATAAAGCCAACTATAAAATTAAATTTTAGTAATGGATAACTACGTCATTAAAAATTAAATATTGTTAAACTTCCAAATGACAAACAGAACACTCGCTACGGCGAAAGCTAACAATGAAATCTGTCAGCCAAAAAACACATTTAACAAAATTTAATCGAGTTATGATGTAAGTGTAAAGTTGTGAAAAACTTCAATTTGAAAATGATAGAAGCACTCACAAATCCAAACATCACATCAAATAAAATAACCCAGTTAAATCTAACAAAGAGATATCTTTACCAATAAGTGGAATTGTTATTAACAATGAAAGGCATAATGCAGAACGTTTTTTGTAATTTTTAATTTTAATATAATTTCAACTTTAATTTGCTTTACTAAAATTTAATTTTATAGTTGGCTTTATACGTTTCTCAAACTGTTATATTAATAGCAGGCTGATGTTTATGTTTTAATTTTTCAACTTTGACAATATTTTTACAACATCTTTAACAATTTCTAATAAATGTTACTACTGACGAAGTAAGTGTTATCGAAACGTTTAGATTGTATAATTTAAAATACACCATTAAAACCCCAAAAAGATAAGTATTTTATTATAAGTGATAATGGTGAAAGTTTACATTTTCATAATACAGTGCAAAGATAGTATTTCATCTCGGCACAAGCCATTTAAGAATAAGTGATTAGTACATAATTTTATAATAGTCCTAAAGTCGCATGTTTATTCCGCCACGTATCAAACGTCAATTACGATATTTACATTTAATAGCTTACCTTTACTGGTTTGACATTAGTTGCCACTTGTTTGCAATACGGAAACATTGTTGAAATAAATATTAAGCCAAGGCTTCACAAATTTTCACTTTACTGTGTCAGCATGAATGACATTAAACAATACTGTGTTATTACTGATATATATTATTAATGAACAAAGATAATTTGACGTCAAGATTAAAGGCTATTTATTGGTTAAATTTTGTGATGCTTATCAACAGCTCTATCATAAATGTGTGATTATTTCTATTTGTAATATAAATTGTATTTGATACCACAAGATATTCAAAACTGAACAAAGGAAATAAATTACGGATCTTATTAATACTCTATTCAAAATGCTCAAATAATAGGAATATTAAAAATTCACTCTCTTACATGTATATTGATGTACGTATAAACGGTGGCATTTTTCGGTATAAAAGACATAGTTGTCCATTTTACCCTTGACCAAGTTCCCAATTTCTTATTAATATTAAGTACAGTAAGAGAATGATAATAACATGCCTTAATTTAATAAATAAATAGTTATTCATAATAATATTTATAAACATTAGTATCATCGGTGGACCGTGCTCTCATTTTCTAATGTAATCATCTCTCTATAAAAAAATTTCGTAAATGTTACAAACTGATACTAAATATTTCGCCAATAACATTAAAACTATTATTATAATTTGTAAATAAACCAGATCTCATATTCCTTTGACAAAATATGGTTGTAGTAGTCATAACCTTCCTAAAGATAGTTAACGTTAAATTAAAAATTTAAAAAACCGGCACAAAAATTCTACTTTTAGAACCTCTGAAAATTAAAAAAAAATCTTGAACAAGAAATTAAGAATAGTCTCGATCAAGTCATCTTTCAGACAAAAAATAAATCAAAACCTCTTAAACAGTACAAAAATTCCTTCACCAACTATAAAATATCTGGTGATCAAACGACTGAACATATTTTCTTAAGCGATAGCTAAGAACACTCTCGATTAACTCACCTTTCAAAAAAAAAATAAAAATAAAAACTAAATCAAAATCGGTTCCTCCGTTTGGGAGTTACGATGCCACTGACAGACACGCAGATACACACATTAAACTTATAGGGTGCCCTGGGGCACCTGCTTAACATCCGGGAGGTAATGGGTTCGATTTCCGTTACCGTCTACCCTGTATGAGATTTTTTCAGGGGGTTTTCGTCATACACATGTATTGGCATGGTCAATGAATATACGCACACCATGTGCTACTACTTAGGCGAATGCTGGGGTAGGTAGTATTTTCCCTCTCAGAACGCCGTTCCTTCCGATCCTATCCTGACCACACCCATCCTTAATCCCACCATGCATATATACGGAATGTATGTTTGCTGGGAAACCGTGATTATTGCTGAAGGAGCTTAGAAAGTTCAAGCAGCCCGCCCTCCCCCTTGGGGAGGGAATGAAATACGTAGCCTTTTCCTTTTTTTGGGAATCTGGACCCCGGGGGGTATTTAAAGGTCACATGGTTGTCACACCCACAGTTCTTCCTTAATAAAGAAGATTAACCTCATTTGGAACCATTGTATATAAGTTTTTTACCTAATTTCTTTCTGACAACAGCGTGAACCTCTCTTTGGATGCCATCCACCAATATCCAGTAAGTACATATTCATATCCAACAGTTTCTCATGCAATAATATAATGGTTTATTACAACAAACAACAAACATAGGTTTAATCATCAATTAACCTTTTGAAGAACGTTCTGTTCAGGGTGGCCCAGTTACCCCAGAAAATTTTCAGAAATGGGGCAATTGGACCATGTGTTTGGGGTAACGGGATCCAGTTGGATCCAATTATCCCATGGAGGGCCCAGTTCCCCCTATGTTAAAAAAAGTATTGTACATTCTGGAAATTATTCATAAACACATTTTTATTTAGCAACTAATTGACCTACATTCAATACCTGCAAGGCAGGAGATTGAGAATTATTGATTGAGCAATTTATTTACACTTACCACTTCATGTAAACTTCACTTATCATTATATAGTCACTTTTTGTAAGTTACAATACATATTGTGTGGAAGCCAGGGTTGTCATGACTTAAACGGTTTCAAAAAAGTCACTGTTTGAATTCAGGAAGCTAGGCCTATTAGTCGTTAACTTATGGTTGGAGCTACCAGGTGGTATATCCGAAAAAATCCGTTAAGGTAACCTAATAAATAACTCCACAAAGCTAAATAACAATCAAATACCAATTAAATTATTTTGTAAACAATGTAATCTATTAACGTAATGTCTTTAAAAGGTTCGAAAGTCTTTCTTTTGTTGCAGAGAATCATGCGGAATTACATCCGAAAAACTAAGAAGGGCGCTGGGCGGGCTTATACAACTGAAGATCTGGAAAAGGCTCTCGAAGATGTAAGGAACGGCAACAAAACAACTCGTGGAGCAGCTGCCTTTTTACAATATTCCGCGAAGTACACTTAAATACTACGTTTTAGAAGAGTGCTGAAGAAGAGAAATTAATGTGGGCTTTCTCGTGATGAGTTGTTAGACCTTGAGCAATATTCGTTCTTCAAAATAAACTGCAAAACGCTTCAGAAATTAGGGTCCTGGAACTGATTGGTTTATCTCTTTTAGAAAGAGGCATCGCCTCCCTATTAAAAAGCCTCAAAGCCTCAAACGTACGTTGGCCAAACCAATTCCTGGGTAATTAACCATTTTTGTGATAAGTTAATTGAAACTGTAAAGGATGTTGGTTTAGATGGCAAGCCAAACCAGATTTATAATTGCGATGAGTCGTCATTTGCCACGGCTCATCAAAAACAAGAATTGTAGGAGCCAGAAACACACTAAGTCAGCGCAGGACAAGCTCGTCCGGGGAGAACACCACAGTATTGCTGTGTGTGTGAGAAGATGGAAAAATGATTTCATTACATTGTGTGTTTAAAGGAAAACATGTAATGGAAACTGGATAGGTCATCAAGTTACCACTCATACTTCAATTTCTGAGACTGAAAGAGGATGGATAGAAGCAATGGTATTTTACAACTGGTTCAAAGGCGTGTTTCTGAAAAACATTCGCCAAGAACGACCAGTACTTTTAATCTATAACGGTTATGTAACCCATATTTCACCAAAGCTCATACGTTTGGTTCTAGAACACCAGGTAATCATCATGAAGTTGCCACCCCATACAACCCATGTTCTACAGCCATTGGACGTGGCTGTATTCAAGAATTTAAAGTAAAAATGGGACAAACGACTTTGCAAATGGCAAAGGCAAAATCCCCGGAACAAAATTCCAAAGCAAGAGTTCATAGCGATTATAACACAAGCTGCTCAAAAGATTGCCTCACGTAGTATCATTAATGGCTCTAAGGCTACGGGAATATATGACGCAGATCCAAATTTGAATGGACCAAACAGAGTTCTGAAACAATTTTCAAACCATAAGACCTTAAGAGATACAAAAAATCTTCCTAAAAATCAAACACCAACACCTGGCCAACTTTCATTGTTTGGGCATTGGCCACTGTTGGACTTAATACTCCTTTAAGCAGTCATCGTTAGTTGGCCAAACATCAACCACTGAACAGCCATCTACTACTGGGACCCAACTGATCTCTGCACAGCTTTCATCAGAAGAGCAAACCGTTAAACAGCCATCCACTTCTAGACAATATTGACCACCACTGAAGAGGCATCCACTTCTGGACAACAATTAAGAGAGCAGTGTTTTGAACAGTCATCAACAGATGAGCAAATATATAATCCAAACTCTAACAGTTTCGAAGATCTTGTAGTAGCTCTCCTGCGTAGTGACCAAAAACAAAACAGACCAAAGAAGAGGAAAGACATTGTTCATAACTGTGAGATTATTATTACAAATGAATACCTCCAGATGAAAGAAAATAAAGAAAAGGAGAAGTTCAAAGTTTTAGAAGAAAAAGACCGAAAATGTAAAGAAAGAGAGCGATTCACTAAAGAAGGAAAATAAAAGTCACTAGGAAGAAAGCCAAACGGTGCAGGGAAATTATTTCAGACTCATATAATGAAGAAAGTGACAACTACTCAATCCAAGAGAGTGAGGAAGTTTACTACGAGTGTTCTTCTGAGTTTGAAGATGAAGAAAACACTAACTTTAACTCAGTTAATCCGGGTAACTTCTGTGTGATTAAAGTATTTGGTAAAAAGCCCAATTCATTTAGATTGTGTGTAGCAAAGGCCGTTGGAAAATCCTAAAGGGAGTATGAAGTCCGTTGCTTCAAACGGCACTCACAAAACATGGAATTTTTTAGAGAAATCAAGTATGGTGTATAGCAGCTGCAGATATTGTCAAAAAATTTCCCTTACCTGTGACCTACAGCTCGATTTAACAGTATGATTAGTTTCCCCACAGACTTAAGTGATCTGACAAACATTTTCTTAACTTTACGTTTTCTAATGTTGTCTAGCTGTTTAAATACTCGTATATATATTTTTTAGTCTGATTTTTACTTTTATAGTCTCAAAAGACCATGTTATAAGATCCTACCTTGATTTTGTAGTTATCTCACAACTACACCTTCTTGTGCCGTATTCATCACTACATTACAACCGCTTATGAATGAAAATGAAAAAATTAACCAACTGACAATCTGGTTTAATAGATCTTAAGTTTGGTAACAGGCCCAGATACCTCATACAATTACTGCAGTCTTGTTATGCATTATAAGGTCCAGTAATGGGTAATGGGGTAAGTTGGCACCCAAGAAGCAAAAATTTTAAAAAATTAAAAAAAGATATAGTGGTAATTTACGTGACACAAATATCGTATTAACCTTTAGATAATTAAGTAATGAATAGGTTAATGTCAACTTTGCGGCAGTATATTAATAATAATGTGACCTTATAGCAGATTCTATGACAATGGCACAGGTTCCCGCTATAAAATCATGACCCAGTTGCCCCAGGGAACCCTAACACCTCTTCTTTTTCGTCGGGGGTAAAAATAGACGTCAAACACACGCTGTAATGCAGTTAAAATTTTTACTCTTTGGTAGAACAGGGTGAATTTTATAAAACGACTTTTTTCATTTAGCAATTGCATTAACTAAACCTATTCAATTTAAACAATTAGCATGGTACATTTAAAAAATGTGATTATTTCTTTATGCTAGCCTTTAAATACATTGTGTATGTATATTTTGTATTTTAATCTTGATTTAATTGCACTTAGACAAAGGAAATGTAAATAAATCAGCGCAACTCTTGCTTATTTTTTTGCTTTTATTATTTCAAGTATCTGAAATCATTTGACATATAGAAAGGAAGTTTTATTTATTTATGTAACTTTTTGCATAAAAAAACATACTTATGGAAGTGCTAAAATTAATTTAAAGAAGTAAAAATTACCAGTTCAGTACACTCCGTAAAATAGAAACTGTGTAGTGTTCAAGTACTTATTACATGTTGACCTTGTTTTATAATTCATATGGATAATATGTAACATTGTCATAAAGGTGAGTGTTTTTATTTTGAATCAAATCACATTATTCATGTCTGTTTTTTTATCTTATACTAACTATAGGCTACAATCAATTAATACATTTGGACTTTGAATTTGATTTCAATTTCTAATGTAATGACAACTTCAGTAACTACTTCAAAACATTAAGCTACAAAATTGGTGCGAAAAAATAAAAATTAGTGAGTGTTATAATATTCTTTGATAGCTTGGTGTGTAAAAGGAGCTAAGATATAGTTAATAAATTTACATCTATATTTATTATCAATTTATCTTTCTGTGCGAGTTTATTTCTGAGTAATTTAAAAATATCTAAAATAATACCGGTTCATACAAAAGCCGATACTGAAAATTTGAAAAATTACAGACCCGTATCATCAGTATTTTCAAAATTCTAGAGTAAGCTTACTTAGAGAGATTAAACAACCATTTAATAAACAATACTATCATTTCGCAAAATCAAAATGGCGATACGACTGTTTTCCTGCGATCTTAGTCGCGCCTTTGTGTAAGTATAGACATTTTATTACATACATTAAATAGTTATGGTATCAGCGAGTCTCCATTAAATTGGTTGAAATCCTTCTTAACTGGTCGTTGCCAGTTTGTGAGTATCAAACACAAAACTTTTAAATACTGATTTGGGTTTACCGCAGGGCTCGGTATTAGGCCCAACCTTTTTATCTTTATATTTACGTGCTTGACGGTATACATCCGACGTTTGCTTAACAATGTATGCTGATGATACGTCATTACTTATAACCGATAAAAATAGAAATTCAGACTAAATGTAATACAACTATCGATGACATAAATATGTTGTTTTACATTATGGGAAAACTTCTAAACAAAAATAAAACGGTATTTTTCGAATTTAACTCAAAAAAATTAATGTATCTCGAAAACTACTGGGCGCACAAATTTAGGAAAAAAATATTATTAAAGTGACATTTTAAATTTGCCCACTAATGTTGTCTCGTGTGGTTGGTCACGTTTTATAAAAAATGTTCTTTATTCGTCCCCGCAAATAAAAATCTAACACAGTTAAATCCGCAGATCTAGGTGGCTACGCAAACAAACTATCCCTTCCAATACAGCGGTTTGGGTACACAACATTTAATAAATCACGAACTCTTTGCGAAAACTGTGCTGAGCGTTCATCATGTTTTGATAACATATTGGTCCTTAAGTGAAGAATGATAGGCAAGTCAGTTTGTACAAAGTTTTAATAAGATTCGTAATTTAAATTGTCATTAAAAATTACTGTCCTAACACTCCGCTCTACATGTTTACATTCCACTTGTTTTGGTGATCCACTTCGCGCATCCAACTAGGATTTCTTGTCACCAATATCGCATATTATGTAACTTAACCCTGCGCAGCTAGGAAAAGTGGCCTCATTCAAACCATTGTGTAAGCTTGGCAATGTCACTTGCGTTTCGACTTTGGCAAGCTTCTCCAAAACCCTTGTGCTACTCACTTGATGAAAACAAAACACCACAATATTCTTCCAGTGAAGCACATATGTCTGGAGTTGCAGACATCCAAGTTGCCCACTTACCGAGAGCACTATCTGTCATACCTCTGCCACGGGTCATTCCAACTCGGCTTTTGAATGACCGCATTAAGGTTGTCTCGATGGTCATGTCTGACGACATGTCGGACCAGAAGTGGTCAATCCTATAGTAAAGTAGCTTTTGTTCACGTACTTCTCGTACCCCTCTGGTATCAACAGAGTAGAAAGGCTCTCCACATACGTGGCAATACTTGGCGTAGGCGATGTGTCAAGCAACGTGAACATAAAGTATCATTCGCTTCAGGTGAACAAGGAAATCGCCACACCTCTCTGCATTGATGTACTCATTTATCAAATACACCATTTTGGAGTATTGGATCCATTGTTGCTGATCCTTTTCATCGCTTCTCCAAATTCGAGGGGCTCGTAGAGGAAATCTGAAGTAAGGGTGTTGATGCATGTCTGATCTTCCTCAGAGTGTTCTACTTCGTCTAATATCATATTTGTCAAGGTATTTGCAACAAGAAAGTGACCCAGTACTGCTCTAGCAAAGGCGCATTCAGCATTTTGTCCACCAATAAAGGAGCACAAACAGTGGATAAAACTTCATTCAAACCAGCTCCCACCATGACATCAGCAGATGAAACCCGCCGAGACGTACAATACAACTGGATATCTGGACAACTGCAACAATATAGTGGTTGATCAAAAGTTACGAAAACATGTTTTTGATCTATATATTTCGTCACACAACATACGTGCATAGTGCAGCGCTGAATAAACTGTGCCATGTTGTGACTGGGGGCATATATAAAAGGAAGGGTATTCACTCACGTCTTTTCACTTGGCTGTCCTCTTCTTAGACAATGCATGTACCCTTTCCATTCAGGGACTCTTATACCTTGCTTTTTTACAACAAACCAGAAGATGTTATGTGGTATAGGATGTTGGGGCTCTTCTGGTATATTAATGGGTGCCACAGTCACCTCCTTTCATCGATGTGTATGTTTCTAACGGAGTAATTCCGAGATTTCCAATTTCAGCACACGTGGGATCGTGTCCAGTCTTAGTATTTCTGAACCTCTTTCAACATGTTTGGATCGAGTGACACATTTGATTCCTCCTATAGCGTGGAATGTATTAAGTCCGTATATGGTGCAAACATTGAAATCTACGTTATCAAATACCAGTTGGTTGAATGCAGCTTGCTTGTAGGATAGCTGTGTGTGGGAAATCGCATAGAATTCCAATTTTTGTGGTTAGTAGTACGATGAGCTGAAACTAAGATTTGCTAGAAGCCCAATCAAGTTCTTTGAGGCGTATTTACTTTGGAGCAGAAGTGAGATGCTTGTCAGTATTAGTGACAAGAAGGTACGAGGCCTGACAACTGATGTGATTGCGTATCCTCAGTTTTCTTGGGATTATTTAACATAAGCTCTTCAAGGAAGGTATGGAGGGATTGAAGAAGAGACTCAGCATCCTCCAAGAAGTTGTCTCTTGACGGGTAAGAGCTATAGTTGTACACTACACTCTGAATATCTTGCCTTGTTATCTCGGCAGCTTTCCGGACGTTCCTCAGTCGCTCTTCTTCCTCATTACCTTCTTTCTTATCATACCAAGTGTTGGTTGGCAATTTATACCCTCTAAAACAAATTATTGGAACCTTGAATCTGTTGGATCCTGGGATCACGATTATGCGATCCTTATACTTCTTCAACAGTTCTCTTTTGATAGTTCTCCACTTAGGTTTCTTCCCACTAACAGCACCCATAATTTCGTTTACAGTAAACTGACAGCCACTATTAGCCTCCAGTGGGTCAATAACCTGTTGCATTGTGTTTGAAACATACTCTTCAGACGTGGCTGTTCAGTGTTTCCAGTATAACGGTCTTACAAAGTCGAACCGACATTCATCGTGATACAAAGCCTCCTCCGCAACCAAATCATTTATGGAGGAAAGACGACACATCACTTCATCTCCCATTTGTCACGTCTAGCTTGAGCAGCATCCAGAACCGTTACTTGTTTGTCAGTTTTCTGCCGCCCTTTTGTGATGTTAGTAACTGAAAATATCTTCCTACGTCTTTCCTTGAACTTCTTTTGCTCGCTCTCAACAGTTTCGTCACAAAAGAAACACTTTTTTGCGGGCTCAGGTGGTTCGGAAGGCGCTAAAAGTGCCTGTCTCTTTAAATGAGCCTTGATGGATTGCGGTCTGGTGTAATTTTTTTGACATTCAGTGTGAATTAGAAGGGTGTGTAAACCCTCTGAAGAGGAGCTATTACCATCGCCCCTTTCTATGCTTACTTTGAAGAGTGATAATATTCCTTTCTTTTCACTGTGGAAACAACAACAGCTGGTCCATCGATTGTTTCATCACACACAAAATAACGAATAGCCATGTTACACTTATCTGTCAACAGTCGCGTAACTTTAAAAATTAAATTAAATTAAACAAAAACAAAAGCACGTCTACAACACACGAACGTTTGTATTCTGACAGCCTAACTCCAAAAACAAAACCCATTCTTCAATTCAATTATTATTTAAAATAAAGATCACATAAATTTTAACAATAAGTTGAAAATCTACGTACACAGTTTCAAATCTGATCGTATTAAAAAATATGCCACGTGAAAAATTGCCTTACGTTTTCAAAAATTCTCTCGAAAACCGTAAAGAATTCAAGAGATGATTAGCTTTTATTTTTTGAAAATGAGCGTACATGTTACAAATTCTTTCATTATACATATGATTCGTAACAATATAATAAAAGCTATAATTATAAAAAAAAATCTTGCGTGTCCATTACAATTACAAAATGTTATTCATTATGATAGTGTCAATACTCATTTCTAGAACATCGAAATTGAGCATACGTGTTGGAAGTTCTATAACTTTTGATTGGTTGAAGATAAAGTAGCAAAAGTTAAATCAAAGAAAGGAAATTTAATTCTCTATAACTTCGTTTCTGAAAATGTTTCTGATAAACGGTCGTGGGAGGAATTAGAAGCAAACCTTTGACAAAAAGGGTTAGATAAAAATGATTTTTTGAAAATTATCGATATTCAATAACGTGTATCTCGTAAACCGTTGAAAATTCGACAACTATAAATAGAGAAAATTTTATAGAAAATTTAATTATGTTTCATTGTTGTTCAAAAGATTTTTTTGTAGGGTCCACCGTTTCCAAGATTTATTAGGTTTGGTAAAGAAAATATTAGATAAACTATGGACTTCATTCGATTTTACGTGAAGATTTATATTCATTTCATTGACTTCGATACAGGACTTCTTTTTGTGAAACTGATGCCAAAGCTTAACGTGCATGTCCGCAGTTACAGA
>JARFJB010001662.1:2167500-2220000 GCA_036346205.1 Vesta saturnalis
AGACAAAATTGTTTCTAAATTGAATAAGAAATTTAAATCTGCAATCAAAATACACCAGGGGCGTACCACAAAAAAGTTTGTGGGGGATTAAGGTACCGACACCCCCAAAAATAGACCACCCTGTAGAATTTAAAAAAATTTAAAATACTCAAATTAATGCTTCTTGATAAGGTAATAACTTTACCAAACTTCAAATCAATATCTCAAAAACTGTGGAAGCTATTAAAAAAAATCGAAAAATTTTACAGAACTTTGACACCCTGTATCTGGAAACGAATGATTTTTGGATATATGTTTATACCGAAAACTTATATTATTTTTTAAAGTAGAATGCGCCCTCGAAGTTATGAGCATAAAATTCGGACCACCCTGTGTATATATATATATATATATATATATATATATATATATATATATATATATATATATATACATATATACGGTGTGTACATAAAGTATGGAATAAATTCAATTAAAGATCAGGTGTTTCTTTTTGTAAATGCATGTATACAGGGCGACCCAAAAACAAGTTACGACCTTCAACTTCATTTTTTCAAATAGAAACACTTATTTTTAATTTTATTTTTGAATTATGCATCGAACCCTAAGTATATTTTATGTATATACCTAAACCAAGAAGATGATTATGGCAACTATCAATATATTTTCAAGAAACATAGTATTTAATAAGTAAGAACAATAAGCATTTACTAAATTAAATGTTCAAAATGAAATACTACTTGTACCTGGCAGTATTCCAAACGGTGGATAAATTCTTGCTGAACCATATCTATTGTTTCTGGACTCATATTAGCGCATTCTCTTGTGATTCTAGTTTTTAAGTCGTCAATTGTTTCAGGTCTAGTTTTGTACACATTTTTTAGATGGCCCCACAAAAAATAGTCTAAAGGCAGTTTTGTCTATTAACTTCGCCGGTTAATGTAAATGTTGATACATTCGAAAATATAACATTTTCAACGGGGCGGGGGAAATTGTGGTACATATCCGTTAGGATTTGACAGAACTGCATTCGTCGGTCTGGATTGTCTTCACTTAAGTCTTTTACAAGATGGATTTTACACGGAATATCGTAATAGCGACTAATTTGCCGAATGCTATTATGTTTATTTTCTGGTATAGCTAGTAAACCATTTACTTTTTTATCCTCATTGATCGCAGAAGGTCCAGCCTTCAGCTTATCTTCCACAGAGCCAGTATTTCTTTCAATATTGCTAATTGTCGATTGGTTTATTGGTCTATCCGGATATTTGTTATTAAAGAAAACACACACCTACTGTTGTGATCGCACTCTATTACCATATCCAATCATCATAGCAATTTCAATTCTTTGTGTTATGGATACACGCATTGTACTTAATATAACTTTTAATTGAAATCAAACCTTCTTTAAGTCAAATCAAAACTGACAAACACGCGAATATCAATATTATTGGAATGTTATGTTAAAAATACCATTGCTATGGAAATAAACGTCTTGGTTATTGATACGTTCAGAAGTACATTTCTTTATAACTGTTGAGATTAGGTATAGGACATGCTACATAAAATATACTTAGAATTCGATGCAGAATTCAAAAATAAAATTAAAAATAAGTGTATTTTATTGAATTTATTCCATACTTTATGTGCACACTGCATATATATATATATATATATATATATATATATATATATATATATATATATATATACGATGGCCCTCTTACATATTAATAAACTTTATTTTTTTTTTTTTTTTTGTATAGCGCATCGACTTCTGTGGTCATTAGCGCTTTACATTATTCTCCTTTCTCTTCATTATATTTCTTGGTACACTGCTATACTTTTTAAGAACCTAATTGTCTTTTCGATGCCTTCCTTTTTGGTGAGTATTTCTTCGATATTATTTGTTAATTCACACTATCTCTAATATTTTTATTGCAGGGCATTGACATAGGACGTGATTGACTGTGAGGACGTGATCCTCGCAGTAATTACACGATGGTCGTTCGGAAGAAGTAAGTAAGTATGAGTGTGTCAATTTAGTATGTCCAATCCTCAGTCTTGTTATTCTAGTCTGATCTTGTCTGCATAGCTTTTCGGATCCTTTCCAACGACTGATATCCTTTTTTATACTATTTAGGCTGTTGTTTATTTCCCTCCACCGATCCTGCCATTTTTGTTTCAGCTTTCCTTTTAAAGTTTTCCTTATATTTTCAGGAACATGGATCTCGGCGTCGACTGTGTCCCGACACGCAGCTCTGCGCGCCGCTTCGTCTGCTTTCTCGTTTCCAGGTATACCGCAATGCCCCGGTACCCATATAAAGGTACTTTCCTTTTTTATTTCTTTCAGGTATTCTAGTGTGTCTACCATCATCATCGCCATGGAGTCCTGTGGACGTACTTTGCGAATCCCGTTGATAACCCTGATGGAGTCTGTGACTATTATGTGATGCTGTGATAGAGAAATATCACAGAATTTAAGCGCTTGCCATGCCGCGTATTGTTCTGCCAGGTATACGGTGGCATCTGGTGGTAGCGACCAAGTGTGGGTTTTATCTCCCACAACTATGGCTGCTCCTACACCATGACAATTCTTAGATCCATCGGTGTACGCAACGATCGAGTTTGGGTAAGTATTTAGTATACTTTCGAACGCTTTTCGGTGTTCTTCTGCAGTTCTGTTTGTTTTAGGTGTTCGGTTTAATTCTAGATGGATTGATGATTCCTCCCTAGTCCATGGTGGGAATTCGGCTATGTTTATCGTCAATGTGCGTGGTAACGTATATTCTAATTCGTTCAACAATTCCAGTGCTCGCACGCCGGCAGGTCGTGAGATGGTGGGTCTGATGACGTACCTACTTCTGCCTCGGAACATAATGGCAAAGTTCCGGTGTCTCGGCTGCGCTCTTATGTTAACGGCGTAGTTGATGATCAGGTATGCGCGTCTCGTTTCCAAAGGCAACACTCCTGTTTCGCTGAGTAAACTTGTTACAGGGCTGGTACGAAAATCACCTAGACAGCATCGTAAAGCTGAGTTCTGTACTGGGTCTAGCAATGCGAGTGTTGTCTTACGAGCCGATGAGTATGCGACGCAACCATAGTCGATTTTGGCGAGGATCATCGAACGGTATATATCTAGCAGTATCTTCGTTTCCCCCCCAAATTTAGTCCCAGAGATTGCTCTCAGTGCGTTCAGAGCTAGTTTGCATTTCCGTACAAGATCGATGATGTGCGGTTTCCATGTGAGCTTCGAATCGAGGGTAATTCCGAGAAATCTGATCGTTTCTTTGCAGGTTATGGGTGTTTCATTCATATACATGCGTGGTCCATAGTGCGGTTTCCTCATGCGACAAAAATGTATGCTCTGGGTCTTCTGTGCAGAAAAACGGAAACCCATCTTTGTCGAGTTTAGCAGTATTGTGTTAATCGCATTCTGCAATTTATCGACGATAGTTTTCATTTTAGGTGCCGAGAAAAAAATTGCCAAGTCGTCGACGTATAAACAGCTACCGACGGATGGGTCTACTGATGATGCTAGATCATTGACCGCAATGGCAAAAAGGGTCACGCTGAGCGTGGACCCCTGCGGCACTCCGTTTTCTAAGATCCTTCTGGTAGATAGCTCGTGGCCCACTCGCACCCTGAAGCTTCTGTCATCTAAGAACGAAGCGACAAATTTTAGCACGTTGCCCTTCAATCCCCAGTCGTGGAGTTTGCGCACGATTCCATTTCGTCTTACCGTGTCGTAGGCCTTTTCGAGGTCGAAAAACACGGCTACGGCATGCTCGCCTTTTCTAAATGTATCTAGGACCGCTCTTTCTAAGTACACCAGTTGGTCCAACGTCGATCTGCGTTGTCTAAAGCCGGCTTGGTGTTCGGTAAGGAGATGGTGAGTCTCCAAGTACCACATGATCCTCTTACTAACCATTTTTTCCATGATTTTGCCTAGACAGCAGGTCAGGCTAATCGGCCTGTAGCTAGATGGTTGTATAGGGTCTTTTCCTTCCTTCGGAATCGTTACAATCACAGCTTCTTTCCAGGCATTAGGGTATGTACCTTCGTTCCATATCTTATTGTATAAGGTGAGGAGCGGCTGTTTTAAAATGGAAAGACCTTCCCTCACGAATTCGTAAGGGATTCCATCTGGTCCTGGTGCGGATTTTTTACATTTTTCCAAGGCCTCTTCAATTTCAAATTGTCGAAATAGAGCGTTAATTGGTAAGTTACCTTGGTCATCTAAACTTGAAGGCTTTTCCCCTTCGTGACTTGTTTCCAGGGGGAATTCTTCGTTTCTTAGAGCTACTGACTGATTCATATTGATCTGCAAAAGCTTCTGCAACGTCTATTGTCCTATCCAGTAGATGACCGTTCACATTTAATTTAATGGAAGTTAGGTTTCTCTTCGTCCCTGTCACCGCCTTAATCTTACGACATACCTCAGCTGTCGGTGTTAATCGGTTAATCGACGATACGTACTTATTCCATGACGTACGTTTGCTCTCCAACATCGTTCGGCGTGCTTGCGCTCTAGCTCTCTTAAAGGCGATCATATTTTGCAACGTCGGGTGCCTCTTGAATGAGTTAAAAAGTCGTTTCTTTTCCCTTATAGCCTGCCTTACTCGATCGTTCCACCATGGAACTGGCGTTTGTCGAACTGTTCCCCCTGCTATAGGAATGCTGCTTTCGGCAGCATGGACGATTACGGTGCTTAAAGCCGCTACAGCTTGATCGACAGTCTCACATAGTTCCGAAATGAGGAAGTAGGATCTATATGTTTCCCAATCGGCGTGTTGTAGCAGCCATCTTCTGGGGATAGCGCTAGGAGTGTGTCGGAGTCCAAAAAACATGGCTATAGGGATATGATCGCTACCATAAGGATGGTCTAATGTGGTCCACTCGATCTTGTGGGCTAGGTCCGGCGTGCACAGGGAGAGATCTATCGCTGAGAAGTTGTTAGCCTTCGAGTTCATAAATGTTGGAGTGCCGTTGTTAAGCACAACTAGGTTGTTATCCTCGACAACTCTTTCTACGCGATGACCTGTCGCGTTCACGGTGGCAGAACTCCATAGTGGGTTATGAGCGTTGAGATCCCCAACTACAAGGAACGGTCGTGGTAGCTGCCTTAACAGCCCTTCGAGGTCTTGCGATCTCCAGTCAGCGTTGGGTAAGTATATGTTACAGATAGTGAGGTTAACGGGTGCTGTTAATCTTACTGCTATTGCTTGCAGGTTTGTAACAATAGGGACTTCCGAAGCACCTACATCACTTCTGAGAAAAATCGCTACTCCCCCGCTAGCTCGGTCTGTTTCCACGTCTTTCCTCAGTATTCTGTAACCCTTCAATGCGTACAGACTTCGAGGTTTCAGATGTGTTTCCTGTAAACACATAAGATACGGGTTGTAATCCCTTATCATCAATTTCAAAGAACAATATCGCCATTGCAGTTCCATTGTATTATGTATTCATTAATTCCCTCCATTTTAAGTTAAATAAATTAATAAGAATACGTAAATACTGACAAACGTGTATAAATACGACGAACTAACGAGTAAAATAATAGGTAAGTAAATGAGTACTCTGGACTTACACATATAAATAACAAATAGATATATAAATAGAACTCTAAATAAATATAATATATAAATACTCTGGACGGCAAACACAAATATCACAGATATTATCACAGAAATTATTCCCTATCAGGTCGACCCCTTTCGGGGTTTTCCTTTAGGCCACCCTTTTTTCTTCTTCAACGTTTTGACGGAGACTTCCGAGCTACCGGTGAGCTCGTCTTCGGTCGAATAGCTAGATCCTACTCGCTCTATTCTTTTCCTTTTTTCGGATCCTACGTCTGAAAGTGCAGGACCTTGACTCGATAATGAATTCACGCGATCTCGTTGCCGGCGGTTGGAATCGCGGTGCATGTGGTTCTTTGGTTATAAATACTTCTTTTAGCATTGTTACTAAAGTAGGTACCAGCTCTTTTACTAATTGGGTGGTATCAAGTTGTTGTTTCTTCTCCACCATCTTTGAGTAGGAAATGCCCTGCTGCGGGTTAAGTAAGATTACTTTCCTCCTGGCTTCAGGGTAAGAAAGATTCTCTTTCACTTTAACTTCTTGTACAGCGGTTTCTTGTTTATATATTGGACACTGTCTGGATATAGCCAAATGTTGGCCTTTGCAATTAACACACTGTAGTGGTTCTGCGCAGGGTTTCCCTTCGTGCAATTCCTTTCCGCAAACACACACATGCATGTTCTCGCATCGTTGTGCCGTATGGTGAACTTTTGACACCGAAAACATCTCATCGGCGCCGGAATGTAGGCACGTACGGTTACTGACAGGTAACCTGCTTTAATTTTATTAGGCAGCTTTGGAGAGTTAAAGGTAAGTACATGGTTAGGAGTGTCCTGCAGTTCTCCGTTAACCCTTTTCTTTATCCTCCGTACTTCCGTAACACCTTGACTTTTGAGTTCTTCACATATTTCGTCTGTCGTGCAAACTAAGAGGTCTTTACAATTTATTACACCTCTACAGGAGTTTAGTGTATTATGAGGGGTAACCTCAATCCTCAATTCTCCCAGTCTTTCTGCTCGTAAGAGTTTATTTGCTTGAGCTGAACTAACGGTTTCGATTAACAACCCATCCCTAACTTAAATTATATTATATAATTATTTTTAATTATTGTTATTATTATATATAGGCTAAAACTCTAAATATTTAAAATATATTTCGGTAGAACATTGAGACTCATCAAAGGGGATAGGGATCAAAATTTAGAAGAAACTTTACTTTTAAAATTATAAAATAAATGATTACCAATTTGAATTATATTAAGATTTTGAATACAATAATCATAGTTAATATGATTAAAGCACATTGAGTTAATGTCCATATATTTTTATCGTATCTAAATTGATCAAGTAAATTGAATTATAAATTTTAATTCGCATTAATACCTGTGTCACACCCTGTACATAACAAAATTCTTCTAAAAGTATTCGTGGGCATGCGCTGTGAATACGCAAACATGTGATTTGACTACAACAAAAAGTGAAATTCGACATACAAGTAAGTATAACTACGTTTGAATTAAAAACAATATTATATAAACCATTTAAATTTTTAGAACAAATAATATACCCTTTGAACATGCATACATGTTGTTGCACATCATGATTATTACAAAGGATTGAAATTATGAACACAAATGAAGTATCAATGTCAACAATGAAGTACTCAGATAAAATGTCCTCCTTTTGTGGGTTACTGCTACTGAAGTTGCTTGTAGACGACAGCTCCTGCGAACTGCAACTCTGCTCCTCGCACATCCAAATTTTCTTTTATATAAACAGCTTATACACTTAGGTAAGTTTCACTATTGTTATTATAATATTGACGAATCTTTATTTTTAGGCTCATCACTTCTTCTTAAATTAATTTCAAAATAAGTTTTGAAAAGCATGGATCGTTGAAGGATATTATAAATTAAACACACTTTCGATAAACAAGGTGTATAATGATAAAAACACGAAGACAACACAATTAAATATCCATACCAACATAAACAATATAAATTTAAAAACAAACAATGTCGAAACTGCGGAAATATTTTTATAACTTATCGAAAACCTCCGATTTGAAATTTAAAAAGGTAAACTAACCTTAATTTAATTATTTCCCGACAAAAGACTATCACTTGTTTCGTAAACACTTCCGATACTAAATTGCACTTTGTTAATTTACCGAAGTGACGTTATTTTGTTTAAAAATTATTTTCAAAAAAAATTTGGCAACAGCTTACTTTGGCAAGTTGTTGAAAAAGATGAAAATTAAGAGCGTTTGTGAACCTAAAGCACTTGTATTTATATGATTTTGGTTGACGACCAAATCTTCGAATGTTCCCTATAGTTACAAAGAATATTTCCTAAATTCTGATTGGCTACTGTAATTTTTACATTACGATATTTTTTTAAAACCCTCTAACTTTCGCCCCATTATACATTTCTTAAAACTAATAACATTTTCATGTTCTACATAATTTTCTCTATAATTTGATACCAAACACGAACTAATTCCTACACTTAATAACTACCTTAATTTTTACACTTATTTATTGAATTTACGCTAATTTTATGAATTTTACAGGCCTGGAAATGACCTCTACATGAATAGGGGATGCTACAACACCCAAATATTCTTCTTTTGCAAGCCTACGGCCAATTTGAGAGGAAAATTATTTAAATTTTACCAATACTCTTAAAAACTAAAATTAACAAAATGGACATAAATATAATGAATTGTAACATGAAATTGAGGCTACCTCACTATTTTTGCCTCCACTAATTTATTTTGTACAAATTGTCTCAATTTAAAATACTTTTTACAAAAATTTTATGCGAGGAAATAACATAACCTCATATTGTTTATATAATTTTAATGTAAAATTTCACACTTTTAAACACAATAACTGTTAATGTAAGTGTTTAAACTTAATGTTCAAGTCACCAATTAATTTATTTTACCACTTTCGTAGGTTAATAAGTTCTTCTACGACTAGTGTCGGAATATTGTCACTCACTAGTTTAAGGTCATAAAATGTTGATTAAATACAATAATCCCAGAGCTGCTGCATGATTCATGTTTTAAAGTTACTCACTAATGTACTTGTTCTGTTTTTTCGAAATTTTTGCACTGATATGTGTTTAACGCACTAATACGAATGTTTTCAATAATCTTGGCTGCGTACATGTGAATTGTGACATTGATACCAGCCTAAATCTAGTTTTAACATTATTTCTGTCAACTACAACCTGTATCACATGTCGTCAGGGAATATTGTTTAAAATAAACTTACTAAACTAAATAAAAACTTGAATTAAATCATAACGATAACAAACATACCCTATACTTCAATGTACTGTGCTGTCGATTACTTATATTAAAATTATATTAAGAAATATTTAAATTTTACAAACATCTCAATGTTTATTAATCATTCTTATCTAGAATTATTTACTGATATGTACCACTTCGTACCAAACTAAAGAAAAACTTCACTATGCGACTTACATAGCTACTTGCATGTAATTTGAATCATCTATATATATATATATATATATATATATATATATATATATATATATATATATATATATATATATATATTATTTTGAAGTTTTCCAAAAACCCGTACATTTGCCCAAAAATTTAGGCATTCTGGGATATTTTGATACATTCCTCGAACTTTAACACTACTATTCTATTCTACATTAAATTTCAAGTAAGAATGAATAGATTATGATGAGCCTGAATCTACAGAACCACTAATGAAATTGATTAGAACTGCGAAGTTATCATTTTCTTAAAAAAAAAGAAAATCTTATACGCACAAATTTCTTTAAAAAAATTGCTAGATAGTAGCAAATGCTATAAAAAGCTGCTTCAATATCTAAGCTTTCAGAAGACAGGATGCAACATTTTATTCGTCACCATTTAAGTACAGTTATGCCAGTTTCAACAGGGTAAAAGGTGGTTTGAGAAAAATAATAATTCAACTACATCAAACTAAAAAGACAGGCATGAACATTTTTATTACATAACATAAGGTTACAGTTATTTCTTATTGCCCACCTTACGATGAGATAAGGTATCACGCAAAGATATGCATTTCCACATATTCCCGATTTGAAAAGGACCTCTTGAGATCATTGCCAATGAGTAAATAATTCAAACCCACTAAAGAAACTGTATCCGAACAAAACATAACATCTGTGCGTGATACCTTATCTCAACATAAGGTGGGTTATAAAAATTAACTGTAACCTTATGTTATAACTAACTATTATAATAAAAATGTTCATGTGTATCTTTTTAGTTTGATAGAGTTGAACTATTATTTTTTTCGAACAACTATTCAAACTGGCATAACTGTACTTAAATGGTGACGAATAAAATGTTTTATCCTGTCTTCCATAAGCTTAGATTTTGAAGCAGTTTTTATAGTATTTGCTACTGTCTAGTTATTTTTTTAGAGAATTGTGTGTATAAGCTTTTTCTTTTTTTTAAGAAAATGATAACTTCTGATCAATTTAATTAGTGGTTGTGTAGATTCAGGCTCATCATAAGCTATCCATCCTTACTTGAAATTTAATGTAGAATACAATAGTAGTGTTAAAGTTCGAGGAATGTAACAAAATATCCCAGAATTTCTAAATTTTTTGGAAAAAATCACAATAATTTTTCTTTCTGTGGGTGTGTGAAATGTAATTTTTTAAATTATGCATTTTAGTCACATTTATGCGGTTCTATCAGCGAAAATAATTGTTAACGCTAGGTCTAGACCACCCTGTGTGGTGTGTGTGTGTGTTATATATATATATATATATATATATATATATATATATATATATATATATATATATATATATATATATATATATATTATACAATTAAATATTTTAAATAAAACTCTTTTCACTTCTTTCAATAATGGTATAAGTTTTCGAGATATTGACAAAATAAATAAATTTGTAAATAGATTTTAACAAAAATTCGACCAAACCGAGATATTTTAGAAGTAACTCTCACACGAGCACAACACCGAACCCATATTTATTAAAGACCCCAGTACGTCAATAATTGGTCGCATTCCCTGTTGAGAATCGATTGCCCACAATTTTGATCTATAATGCTTTATGTGCACTACAGCTACTTCAGGTCATTTAACACCTCTGATCCAAACTTGATTTTGTCTAGCTAAAAATTCTACGACTCCTCTCCGACACGCCCTCAACTTACCGACCAACGTTTACAGTAAATGCAGTACACTTTCCTACTTCCTGGAACGATAGCCAAACCTCATTCCAGCAGTAACATAATCTCCTACTACTGACCTATACATAAGTAATCTGCATTATCCTTTCGGATATGCAATTTAGGGATACCCGGTATAATATATATATATATATATATATATATATATATATATATATATATATATATATATATATATATATATACAGGGTGAGTCAGTTTTTTTGCAGACAAACTTTAACAGGAGATAGAACACATGTTTCTAAAAAGAAAAGCTCCTATAAACATATGTCGTAGACGGCTTCGTTTCCGAGATACAGGGTGTTGAATATAATTTTTTTCTCAAATTTTCATTATAACTCATAAACGAATGCTTAGATTTTTTCATGTTGGGGGATAATGTCTATTAATTAAGGGCATAAAACAAGCGATAAGAATGTTCACAAACTTGCACAATGGCGGAGTGGAGGGGGTGCTCAACCCCTTTCATAAACAGAACTTCTACGCCAATGACTATTTTTTTTAAAAAACTGTTATTTTCATTATCTACATACAGTTTAACAAAAATAATGAACCTTTTTCTGTTTCGAAATTCCTGTGCGTTTCCGAGTTATTTTGATTTTTAGTGTTTGATGTGGTACTAAGTTAAATAATGTGCTTTATGTGAATAATTGAATATAAAGTTTTTAATAAAAAAGATATAATAAAACATTTAGAGCCATTTTAATACCTAACGATCGTTTCTTTAAAATTTCAAATACATTTTCATTTATAAATAGGTAGGTTATCGGTTTTTTTTCGTATCCATTGTTATTATCCTCGTATAAAAAGAAATGCATAACTATTATTGTTATGCGGTCAATACTTTCTGTATAATTATGTATGTATCAATTTCGCCATAAACATGTATGTAGTTTTTAAGTGAGATTCTAATAAGTTATAGACCGCTGGTCACTTGCTCTCATTAAAGAGCCACCACTGTATCAAGCCATACTCAAATACAAGACTTTTGTAAATTGAAATCTGTTTGTACACTAATTTTAACAATCCTTATTTATTATTGTAACAATACTTAATTAATAATTGTGAAATTAATAAGAATTCTTAGCAATAACGATTTATAAATAAATAACAATAACACTAGTATAATAAAATTAGACACTTTGTTCAAAATGTAAACCGTTCTTTTCAATACACATTTCACAGCGACGTACAAATAGAACGTCTTAAGTTAATTAAATGGGTTAATTAAACCCTTATTTCATTACAAGCATCTCTGATGCGATTGTGAAGTTCTTCAAGTGTATTAACCGGAGCGGTATACACTTTTTCCTTCATGAATCCCCATACAAAAAAGTCACTTCACGGTTTAGGTATGTTTTAGACCTTATTTGAGTATTATTAAAAGTTTTACTCGAATCGAAGCTGCCTTGTAAAATTTAATTATTTCAGTTATTTCAATTTATCAAAAAACACTATAAATAAGTTATTAACAATACATTTTACAATAGTAAGTATTAACAATAAAGAACAATAAAATTTACTATTTTTTTATTAAAGATTACAAATAAATAAGGCAGATAATGAATAATTATTAATAAGTATTAAACACGTACAGGTATTAACAATAAAAGATATAAAAAGATAACAATAAATCTAACATCAAGGAGTCGAATTTTGCATTGATCTTAGTACGTTTCAATGTCTCAGGTATCTATCACATTTCTACATCTATTTGAAAGAAAGTTGGCTTTGAAAAAAAATGAACATCTCAGAGATGTATTAAATTTGGCATTTACTGTGAAATTATTTTCTATAAAAACGTTTTTCTTGCATTTTGTTTGAAATATGGAACTTTATTCAAATGAAGAGAAATTTGATATGATAACTTGTTTCATTTTAAGTAACCGAAACTGTTATGCAACGGAACATATGTATTTAAATAAATATCCGGAAAGGAGGCAGCCAAATAAAAGGGCATTTAGTAAGTTAGTAGTTAATCTTAAAGAATACTGTGCGTTTAAGGAACCTGTACTTTCTCGACAAAAGCCTAGTACTGAAGAAAAAGTAAACAACGTATTATTATCAGTTATTGAGAACCGCAGAATATCAATTCGTAAAATTGAACAAAACGTTGGTGTGGCGAAATCGACAGCACAATTTATTTTAAAAAAACAAAAATTTCATCCATACAAATACAGAATTTAGAACTTAGCCCCGGTGATGCAGAAAGACGTCGAACATTCTGTGAATGGTACACACGAGAATGTCATAAAAATGAAGTTTTTCCTTATCAGATAATATGGCCTGATGAGAGCATGGTGATTAAAAATGGGATTTTTAATAGACGAAATATTCATTACTGGGCCACAGAAAACCCACATTTACTTAAAGAAACAAGATATCAACATCGTTTTGGATTCAATATGTGGGCCGGAATTGTGGGAACACGAATTATAGGACCATTTTTTTATCCTCATAATTTAAATTCTGAACATTACCTCAATTTACTACAAAATGACTTGGAAGAAGCCGTGGATAATTTATCTCTAGCAGAAATTTGCAACCATTGGTTCCAATAGGACGGTGCGTCTGCACGTAATTCAAAGGCTGTTAATGAGTACCTTTTAAATAAATTTCCAGGAAAACTTATAAGCACGTATTCTGAAACGCCATGGCCAGCACGTTCACCAGACATTACTCCATTAGATTTCTTTGTTTGGGGATATGTCGAAAATTATGTTTATAAGGAAAAATTTGAAACAGAACAAGAACTCAGAAGATTGGTGGTTCAAGCTTTTCAAACTATAACACCAGTTATGCTGATTAATGTTTTAGAAGCTACAGTTATGAGATGCTATTTATGTTTAGAGAATGAGGGCAATCATTTCCAACACTTCCTATGAACTTAAATTCTACTCTTTGATACTAGTTTCGTTGTTAATTTTGTAATATCCATTGTTGTAAATACTTATTATTGTAAAAGTATTGTTAATAACTAATTTATTTGTAAACCTCAAAAGAAGTGATTTTTCGATAAATTGATATAGCTGAAATAATTAAATTTATGAGAGATTTTACAAGGCAGCTTCGATTCGAGTAAAACTTTTAATAATACTCAAATAAGTACTAAAACATACCTAAACCGTGAAGTGTGGTACATTGTTGAATTCAGAATTGAAAGAGCTTCAACAATTTGATATTAGAAAATCAGAACCGTATTTAAAAAAATGAAGTTGATGATCTTCGGTCAAGGACGACACGTCGGATTTCAAATTCAATAACGCCATCTTGTAGAGGGGAAAAAGTGGCTATGAGAAAGTACCACTTATTGTAAAATTCCTCTGGAAACAAACCCAGTAAAAAATTAAAAGGATTTTGCAAAATTTCGGTTTTTTGCGGATATCTCCGGAATCAATCGAAATTTTTTAGATTTCGAAAAAGTATTTTGTTAAGCACCAAAATGTGCAACTTTCTTCCCATTTTACCGACTTTGTATCTTTTACGGTTCTCGAGATCCCTGCACTGGCCCTCCTTATCTTGGACACGTTGTATATATATATATATATATATATATATATATATATATATATATATATATATATATATATATATATATATATATATATATACAACCAATTCATTTTGCCTACCTTTTCAAAATTACTTGAAAATATTCAGTTATATACCCTTGTACTGAAAATGAATCTACCCGTAATATAATCAGGGTTTCAGTTTGGGCATGGTTGTACCACCGCATTGTTAAGAGTAACAGATGATATTTTGGGTGCTTGTGATAAAGAACTCGTTATCGCTCGGGTGATGGTTGACTACAGTAAAGCATTTGATATGGTTGATCATTCAATTCTTCTAAAACAAATGAAACACATGAATTTGAATTCTAATACAATATTGTTAATCGCCAGGTGCTTGTCTAATAGATACCAATGAGTAAAAGTAAATAGTAACGTTTCGAACTCTGTACCTCTAGGGCGCGGTGTACTGCAACGGTCTGTTCTTGAACCGTTACTATGATAGCTATATACATTTAATCTTGTAAAATCTATAAATGTTTGTTTAGTTCACGCATACGCAGATGATATGCAAATCTACTATTCTTTTCACATAGATTGTTTACCTAATGCTATTAAACCATTAATACTGAATCCAACCTTCTCAATTTACATTCAAAAAATCTGTTACTATAGGTAAATCCTGACAAAACTGCATTTCTATTGTTTTGGCAATAAGAAAATTATTAGAAATCTAACCATAACTCCATTACTTAAAATGGGTACTTCACACAATTCGTCCTTCTGTTAAAGCTAAAAGCCCAGGGTTATGATGGGCACAAGCTATAGATACCTGAATCAAATTAGTAATTGTGTTCGCGAACATATGCGCACCTACGTACAATTTATTTACAGAAATATTGGCTATCCATAAAAGTTAAATGAAGATTATGTGAAGCACTGGTCTTGTCCCAATTTAATTACTGTGCTCCTGTGTACCATCCTGCTCACACGCGCTCCTGCACACATGCACACACGCACAGGCACAAAAACACACAGACACACACACGCATATTATAATTAACATTACAATCACGTACATCTTGGTAATATTTTACTTTGGAGAATGTATGCTACATACCATCGGACGTAACTTATGATGTTTATGAACTTTAACCAAACTATTCGTTTTGGGCACAATACTATTATAAGGTTTCGGACTTATTGCGTCTGCCAATGATATACTATCTATCTCTTCCAGAGTTTTAAATAATACATTATCTTGCCTTTCAATGGTTTCGTCAGATCTTCTTCTAATAATTAATTGTGCAAGTTTAATTATTGTCGTCTCTCAAATTTTATTAAATACTACGAAATGATTAAATATGTTCAAGGTCATATTAATACTAATGTATACTAATTTTCCACTGTCACAACAGTAGGATGCTATCTCAAATATGTGTATGCATAAAAAAACTTATTTCTGTACGCTACGTCTTTATTGTTGTATTTAACAATCGCAACTATTAAATACTCTATTACGTCAAACAACACCCCGACTGCATGACCTTATGCACTTTAAAGATATACTTTTAATTAAAGTAAACTTTTCATTGCCTTTTACCACCTGAAAAATATGTAGTTATTGTAACTTTTACCATTATTGTACATTCGAGGTTGAGATCTCGATCCGAAAAGGTCAACTTTATATAAGACTAGTCAGTCTATTTAAAAAAAAGGATAACGTCGTTTTCACGATGTTGGAGCCGGGCTACAGCAGGCGCTGCTACCAGCAGTTCCTAGAGGAGCTCAGGGAGAACTGTCACCGACGACGTCCCAGGAGTTCCGGATACCGCCAGCGATACCGTCACTGCTCGATCTACCGTTCGAGAGAGCGAGCAGCGACGCGCCACCTGCCGCCACCGCACAGAAGAGGCGACAAAAGAAGACGCGACCGCCACCGTTAGAAGGCATCACCCCCCTAGAACACATGCTGGCCACCGTCGCCGCCGCAGCCGCAACCGACAACACCGAAGAAGAGGCCCGCCCCGGATCTACCAGCCACAACGACTTCGTGTTGCAAAAGAAAAAGACTAAAAATACCCCGAAGGCTCGCCCATCTGCGCCGACGCCCACGAACAACGGATTCCAGGCCCTTGAACCCTTCACCGACAGCCCTGCAGCGATGGAGCAGACGACACAAGAGGACACTAGGGAGAAAGTACCTCCAGTAATCCTTCGTCAGATGGAGAACTGGGTCGCGTTCTCCAGAGAAGTGGACCGACAACGGATCGCCTTCACGAGAGCCAAGGCCTTCAGCAAGGGAATCAGAATTCAGCCTGCCTCACTCCAGGACAGAGCCAGGCTGATGAGGTACATGGATAAGTGTGGTACTCCATACCACACTTATCGGGCAAAGAGCGAGCGATTTACTAAGGTGGTGATACGTGGCATGCCCGTTAAACCCGAGGTTGACGTTAGCTCAGAGCTAAAAATGCAAAACATTAATGTACTTTCTGTTTAAAGGATGAAGCAGCAAGGACGCCCGATCCCCCTCGTGATGGTAGAGCTGCCGACCGAGGAAGACAACAAGAAGATCCGGGAGGTGAAGCACGTCGCCCGCGTTGCTGCAGAGTGGCAACACGTTGTGTAAAGTGCGCTGGAGATTACCACTCCAGTGAATGCACGAAACCCCGTACAGACCGGGCTAAGTGTGTTAACTGTGGTGGGTACCACCCCGCTAGATACAGGGGCTCCCCGAAGTTCCCTCGGCCTACACAGCGGAAGAAGACGGAAGTACCACAGCGACCGAAGAGTACACCGCCGACGGCAGCGCCTTCTTCAACCCGGATCGGCGTCAGTTACGCCCGAACGACAGCAGGCAAGGTTGAGAAGGCGGAAGTACCGAGAACGGCTCCCGCCGCTGTCGTTGCCCCGCCTGCCTAACCCGATTTAGGGTTCGACGCCATATTGGGCCTCCTCGGAGGTCTCGATATGGAGAAGGCCTTACCTGTCATCCGTAAGGTGGCAGCGGCGCTCGTTCAGGCGCAAACTGCGATGGACCTGTGGGAAGTGATCCTCACGCACGGTTCAGAGGTGGTTGCCTTTTCGGGTAATCATACAAAGGTCCGGAGCGACGACTGGTGCCCTAGCTAAGTATACAGTATCGACAATTTATTAATTCTGTTCTGTTAGCACCGATAATGTATTCACACAACTATCACATGTTTCTATTTACTTCAGACACTCAGAGCACCAACAGCATCAGCCACAACCGAGCGACAACAGGACAGTCCGCACAACAACCACACCACCAACAGCATCACCAACCACTACAACGCTTTTTTTTTTGAAATACCAAAAATCAACACAATGATGACAACAGGCATACCACACACTCACGAATCCCAACGACCACGCAATCCACGCGCTGAAGAGGATCAAGAATCCTGAACAGCGCACCACCAACAATACACAATACAATATTACTTATTTTATTTTATTATATCTTGTAATACGTATTGTAAATACTATATAATGTTATGTACTATAAAAATTCTAATAAACTTTGTTGAACTTGAACTTGAACCATTATTGTATGATGATGTAATGCTAACTGTACCTTCTTTCGCTCACATTTACAAATCTTCAATTTCAATCCATTTATGCGGCTGCAGTGGTTAATATCTGTGATTCTCTCGTAATTACCTATACATTTAATACAATTTATGTTAGCAAAGTTGTTGGGATTGTTTTAATTAATATAGAAAAAATTTTTCGAACTGTTCTTAGATAGAGTAATGATTTATGAAAGTGTAAACTTTCACCATTATTACAAATAATTAAAATACTTATCTTTTGGGTTTTTTCATATTTATATTTTATATAAATCTATACGTTTCGATAACAATTACATTTATTGTCCTCAGTAATATTCTTAAGAATTGAATTGAAGCAATTCTGAACGATATTATCACTAAAGAGGATGATAACTAAAATTGTTATCGAAACGTACAGATTTATGTAAAATATAAAAAATGCACCATTTAAAGGCTCAAAAGCTAACAGTTTTAATTAAGAGTAATTATTTCGTTGATTGATAAGAATTTGCAATTAATACCCGATCGATCACTACATATTCTCACCTACAGATTAAAAGCCTGAAAATTTACAATAAATAATATAATGTATTGAACAACAGTTACAAAATAATCGTGAGCGGATCAAAACCTTTAATAATGTTAGTAGCTGTTATTACAATCAAGGTTAATTTCTTTTACTATTAGTGAAACCTGTAATCAAACGCATTTCTACTCAATTTTATCATTATTTCCATTTTTTTAGGTCGTATGAACAAAACAATACGTTTATTTGAGCAGAATTATTTAAAATTAGAAAATCTATCGTTTTACCGTTGAGATTATTTAAAACACAACAATGCAGAGGTATATTATCTGTTTATAAAACTTCAGACTAGAGTGTATTAGTCTGATAAAAACAATAAGTGGATAATTAAAGATAAAATGGTAAAATACTTATGATGCATTCGAAGTATATCGGTCAATGACTATTTTCGTTGTCAAGTTCATTCTACCTATTTTAGTGTACTTGCTATACATTCCATAACGCGTGCACTAGTTTACAAACAATATTCGAGTTATGTTAAATAAAACCATGTTTCATTTTCTCCCAAAAAATTTGTTTAGTAAAAAATTAAGGTGGTGGAATAACACGTCTTAAAAGTTTTGTGAAAAATTGAATAACATCAAATTAGCGTAAACCATGTAAAAAAAAAGATGATCTTTACAGATAAACAGTCGGATAAATTAAAGCAAAGTTGCGTATTCGTTGCCATATGATGTCTGAAAAGAAATTAATCGCACGTACAAGGTTAAACAAGCGGAGCCAGCTTTAAAAAATGTGCGATAAAAATGAAAACTACACATATTTAGTGAGAACAGAGACATGTTTGTAAACAATGCTATTTACTACGCTAAATGAACATTTGAAATAGAAATAGAAAGGAGAGTATTTCCTCTCATTTGTTCTGCACAATTCTTTACTGTTGTAAACGGTCGTCTATCAGGCGAAAAAGCTACAAACGATACCCTAACGTTGACAGGTGGCTTAAGAAAGCCAATGTTAGTGTATGTGGACAGGACTTTACCAGGAAATACTCGTTTTAAAAAAATGAATTCAAATTTTGCAATCTCTGAACTTATTTGAAGCCCCAGGAGCTGAGCTTCAAAAACTTACCCGTGATATGAAAGAGAGATTCAATAATTAAAAAAAAAAATGTTCACGTGCTAAAGGCAACAAGGATCGCAAAAACGCAAGCAAGTGGGTGTACCTTGTTACGCGTCCAAATCGCACTAGGCGTCGTGCAGGCTCACCGAAGTAACCAGGTTGCCAAGTCAGCTACAGTGGGAATGGGCGGGGTCGATATAAGGAGTAGGAGTAGTTTAAAACACCTTACACTTACCATAAATCTACAACTCACAATGCTCAGTCCAGGTAAAATTGTCTCTGGGCGCCACCAGTCTTAAACTTTGCTACAATAAATAGTCTTAGGTGGGATGTTAAATTAATCCTATCTAACTGTGGAAGACAGGATTGAAGCCTACTTAGTAAAACCATTCACTACTCAAACTGAATCACTCTTGAAAAGGGATTGATCCAAAAGCTTATTGAACACACCCCGTATATGTGAAAATTCCAAATCATAAAACGTTAATTTGAATATTTTCCCTCGTATACCTATAAATTTATATTTCTGTTATAAAACTCTGAATTAAATAAACAACACCCGATTTAGAAAAGGAATCAAAATAAAAAAAAGTCTGTCTAATAAATTATGTCTCAACAAAACATCCGTTTGTTTCTGAAAAATTTTAAAATAGAACGATCAGTGCTTTTATCGTAAATAACCTCTATACATTTTATGAATTCTTTATCTTTAAAATTCATATTTAGCCATTCATCAAAAGGTTTAAATTTTAATACTTCAAATTTGTAATGTATACATTCTAAAAAGTTCCTCTGTGATTAGGGATCTTTTACAGACCGTAAAACAATTCAAACAGTCAAAATAAAATGTTGTAATCGGTCTGCCTCATAAAGGAATTTTAAATCGATCATTAAGCTCAAATATATTCAAAGATTAATTTTAATTATCAATAGATGTAAACCACTCGGTAAATTTACACAAGTTAATGCTAAAATTTTATCTCAGCTGACACAAATAAACAACAAAAGTAAATTAAATAATGGATATATACTGAACAATTTTCAAATGTAAATATGTACCGGGTGAGTTATTAAGGAAGGACGCAGGCTATATCCCAGAAACAACCGTTTGTTACGACTTACAAAAAAAAATTCGTCAGTAAATGTGGCCAAGAGAAAATGCTGGAAATAATTTTAAAGTTTGTAAATAGACCGCTAGGTGGCGTAACTGCTGTACTAAATTAAAAAATGTCTAATAAGTAACAAAAACTTAAGGAAAAGGTATATTGTAAATATCGTAGTTTTATTTTTGATACAATTTTACCCATTTTTTGTATAAAAAGTTTTTCTCTAACTTCACAGGTTTTCCGTAGGGGGAGTTGCGAAAGTTGTCAGACAAACACGTAATTATCTTCGGAACCAGTCATCGAATCTTAAACGTAATATTGCGTTGGAAAGGTCTTTTCTTGCGCTATTCGTTGATGTATTAAAAAGTTAAGTTTGATTAACGAACAAAAAGCTAGAGGGCGCTTTCCAAATATTGCTGAAATTTTAGCGATTTTCTTCAAAATATTAAATATAATGGTATGTTTTTTATATTGTAGTCAGAAAGAGTATAACATTTCGCCTATAACCTCAAAATTTCAAGTCGATATCTCTGTTGGTTTCAATTTTGTACCTACTTTAAATTTAGATCCAAACACAATAAAACGCAAAGTTAATAGTTTATTACTTAGGCCAGCTTTTAAAAACACGGGTTACCCTGCCCCGAGAGTTAACCCCAGAAATTCGAAAATACTGACAGTTATTATCATCGAGTTTCTGGGGTTAGTTTATTACCGTTGGTTAATAATTACACCGGGTGGACCATCGAAAATTAACTAGAGATGAGTAGTACGCCATTACTCAGTGGCGACCTAAATGCTCAAATTGTCGGCCATCATTATCAATACACAGCTGCAACCGCTGTTGAGTTGACAAAACAGCGGTTTCTATCTCCGCTGTGGAGAGGGTGCGAATGGAATTTCTTATCCTAATGTCCATATTTTCAGGCGTAGTTGGCCTGGTTATAAAAACAAGGTCCTTTATTCTTCCCCAAAAATAAACATCTAAACAAGTTAGATCGGGGGACCTAGAAGGTAACAATGGTAATGGTTATTAAGCTGTTAAAGTTAATAATGAATAAAGAAATGTAGCTGGCCATGGAAAAAATCTCCCTCTTCCTATCCATGTATCAGGAAAAGTGTTACTCAAAAATTGACGCACGCTACTGAAAAATGTGCCGGACAGCCGTCATGTTCGAAAAGCATCCGCTGCCTAGTAAGCAACGGCACATCTTCTAAAAGTAACAGAAAATTGTTCCGCAAGAAATTAAGGTACGTTTCACTATTAAGTGGTGCGTCAAAAATGTGAGGACCAATAATTCGACCTCCTAAAATACCGCACCAAACATTGACGCTCCACCAGCCCTGATGTTGAATTTCTTGCATCAAACGAGGATTGGTTCTGGATCAATAATGCATGTTATGACGATTTACTCCACCATCACTGCGGAATGTAGCCTCGTCAGTCCACAATATTTGCGATAACAGATGTTGATTATCTATGAGCATATTCGACAGCCAATAGCAGTAGTCTAAACGTTGCTCATAATCAGCTGCAGTCAGTGATTGATGAAGGACTACATGGTATGGATGTAATCTAGAATAAAATTGAAGTTATGGTTTTTTAATAGCTATAACTTTACTACTTTTAATACCTAACTTTTATTTAAAACTTACTTATGTTCTTTCACAATACGCTGAACAGTAGTTTGTGTTAGTCCCAAGTCATGAGCTATGGCTCTTGTGCTACTATGTGGATTAATTTCGATATATGATAGAACGTTTATAACATTTTCTTCCGTTCGGGATCTGCGTGCTCTGAGAGCAACTGGGGGATGAATTGTTCCTGTAGCTCTCAATCGTTGTAATAATCGAGTTAAAAGTCTCTTTCCGTAATGCCGTCTTTCTGGAAATCGCGCAGCAACAGTAGAATTCTGCATGTACTCGAAATATACTGCAAGCATATCATATGCTTCCAGGTAAGAGGGCGTTGTTGGCAAAAAGAATGTGGCAATAAGTCAAAGAAACTCGTATCACAATACACCCGCATACACCACAAACCGGAGGTAATTTTGTGAGGAAATTTTAGGATAATATTTCCTTGACACTGACATTGATAAAATTAATGTTACTAAGGATATATCGTCATTATGCATTGTTGGTCTGGTAGTGTTATTGGATGATCGTGGCACCAACAAAGATATCGACTTGAAATTTTCAGGGTATAGGTGAAATTTTATGCTTTTTCTGAGTTTAAATATAAAAACATACTATTTGATATTTTGAAGAAAATCGCTAAAATTTCAGCAATATTTGGAAAGCGTCTTCTAGCTTTTTGTTCGTTAATCAAACTTAACTTTTTAATACATCAACGAATAGCGCAAGAAAAGACCTTTCCAACGCAATATTACTTTTTAAGATTCGATGACTGGTTCCGAAGATAATTACGTGTCTGTCAGACAACTTTCACAGCTCCCCCTACGGAAAACCTGTGAAGTTAGAGAAAAACTTCTTATACAAAAAATGGGTATAATTGTCCCAAAAATACAACTACGATATTTCCAATATACCTTTTCCTTAAGTTTCTGTTACTTATTAGACATGTTTTAATTTACTACAGCAGTTACGCCACCTAGCGGTCTATTTACAAACTTTAAAATTATTTCCAGCATTTTCTTTTGGCCACTTTACTGAAGAATTTTTTTTTGGAAGTCGTAACATAAGCGGTTTCTGGTATATAGCCGGCGTCCTTCCTTAATGACTCACCCGGTACAAATACGTGGTTTCGAAAAGCACCACAAAATGAATCTTATAAACGAAAAATTCCCCCAAAATCTTTGCTGTAGTTTAAGGTTTACCGTTCAACTTAAACGTGTAACACAATAACTACGTCCACATAAATACGAAAATTATTAGTTGCATTTATACAATCGACTGTCATTGATGATCGCCAATGTCTTAACTAAATTTACAAACTTTTAGTTCAGTTACTTAAAGGGTTACTTCAGGCTTTCCTTTTATTATTGGATCACGCGAGTACAGAACACAACTGAATATTTTGGTTTCGCACTTTTTAAATTTCTTGAAAGGAAATCACTATTATCTCCTTTCAATTCACACTTGAACTATTTATTTATGAATGTCTATATGTCTAAGTCCCCTTAAAAACTTCGCGCGCGTGATTTCCCTTACTTAAGCTATGACCGAACTATCTGAACTCACTACCTCTTGGTATGGGTATTCGCTTATCTTACCCTCTATCAAACATTCTCGCGCCAAAACTACCATCCGCCTATTACAATCGTGTATTTAGCGCGTTTCTTTGCCTAGTGGAAGTCGTGAAACGGAACCACCGCTACGCCAAGTATGAAGAACGTAGCCATCGTGAATTTACTTTTAAATTCAATTACAACTCTCCAAAAAAACCATTAATTGCAATTACATTCACACTGTACTTATTACTATAACCTAGCTTTCTATGAAAATTTTGTATGTGGGCGAATCCTCTTTCCGCACAACTTAACGAACTCCCTCACATTCTAACAACTTCAATCTTGAACATACATTAAATTTACCATTATTGCACAATATAACAGAATTTCTACAAACAAAAATGTGCACACATATTCCTTACTGCATATTACTACAATATCAATATATAATAAACTCACTCACGAGTTATACAACAGTGGTACTCTTCATACAACTTAGTAACTCTCTCGGTTTCATGTGTACGTCCCAAAGTTATTTTATACAGCATAGTTTGACATAATGAACATATGGTGATAGGGTTGTATAAAGACTTTTTGGTGACACCCTGCATAAAACCAAAAGTTCGCGTTTGTGCCCGTCTGCGCGATTATGTTTGTGTAACAGTCAGGTTTATGTTAGTGGTAGTGTTCGTGTGCGCGTTCGTGCTCGTGCCCGTGGTCTCGTTCAGGATCAGGTTAGTGTTCGTGTTTGTGTCGGTGTTTATGTTCGAGTTCGAGTTCGACTTCGAGCTCTGAGTTTGTGTTGCGTTCAAGTTAGGGTACGTATTCGTGTTCATGCTTGTTCTTGTTTTCGTGTTCATGTCAGTGTTTGTTTGTTAGTGTTCGTGGTCGTGTGTGTTCGAGTTCGAAGTTTTGATCGTTGCCGTGTTAGGGTTTGGATTGGTGTTCAATTTCATGTTCGTATTCGTGTTCTTGATTGTGTTTGTGTTAGTGTTCGGGTTCGTGTTCGTATTCATTTTCGTGTTTGTTTGCGCTAGTGCTCGTCTTGGTGTTTGTGGTCGTATTTGTCTTCGAGTACGTATTCACGTTCGAGTCCGTATTCGCGTTTGAGTTCAAGTTCGAATTCGTGTTCGTGTACGTTTTCATGCTCGTGTCAGTGTCTGGATTACTGCTTGTGTCCGCGTTCTTGTTTGTGCTCGTGTTCCTTTTTGTGTTCGTGTCCGTGTTTGTGAACGTATTCCTGTTCGCGGTCGCGGTAGCGTTTGTGTTCTTGTTCGGGTTCGTGCTTGTGTTCGTGTTCGCGTTGGTGTCTGTTTGGGTTCGTGCTCGTGTTCGTGTTCCTGTTTCTATCCGTGTTTGTTTGTTAGTACTCGTCGTCGTGATTGTCTTCGTGTTCGAGGATCTTCGTTCGTATTCGTGTTCATCTTCGTAATTGCTTGTGCCCGTGTTCCTGTTCGTGTTCGGGTTCGCGTGTGTATGTTCGTATTTGTGTTCGAATTCGTGTTCGTGCTCTCATTCGCGTTCGAGCTCGCCGTCATGGTCGTGCACGCGTCCGCATTTGTGTTCGTTTTCATGTTCGTGTATGTGTTCTTGTATGTTTTATTTTAGTGGTCGTGTTCGTGTTTGTGCTCGTGTTCTTGTTTGTGCTCGTGTTCGTGTACGTTTTCGCGTACGCGCTTGCGGTCACCCACGCGTTCGTGTTTGTGTTCGTTATCGCGTTCGAATTTGTGTTAGTGTTTGTTTTGTTAGTGGTCGTGTTTGTGTTCGTGTTCGCGCTTGTGTCTGTGTTTATGTTCGTGTTTGTAATCGTTTTCGTTTTCGCCTTCGTCTTCGCCTTCGTGTTCGTGTTTGTTCCCGTGCTAGTGTTCAGGTTCATGTTTGTTTGTTCGTGTTTGTCGTAGTGTTCGTGTGCGCGTTCGTGCTCGTGGCCGCGGTCTCGTTCGGGATCAGGTTAGTGTTCGTGTTTGTGTCGGTGTTTATGTTCGAGTTCGAGTTCGAGTTCGAGCTCTGAGTTTGTGTTGTGTTCAAGTTAGGGTACGTATTCGTGTTCATGCTTGTTCTTGTTTTCGTGTTCATGTCAGTGTTTGTTTTTTAGTGTTCGTGGTCGTGTGCGTGTTCGAGTGTGTTCGTGTTCGAGGTTTTGATCGTTGCCGTGTTAGGGTTTGGATTGGTGTTCAATTTCATATTCGTATTCGTGTTCTTGATTGTGTTTGTGTTAGTGTTCGGGTTCGTGTTCGTATTCGTTTTCGTGTTTGTTTGCGCTAGTGCTCGTCTTGGTGTTTCTAGTCGTATTTGTCTTCGAGTACGTATTCATGTTCGAGTCCGTATTCGCGTTTGAGTTCAAGTTCGAATTCGTGTTCGTGTTCGTTTTCATGCTCGTGTTAGTGTCTGCATTACTGCTCGTGTCCGCGTTCTTGTTTGTGCTCGTGTTCCTTTTTGTGTTCGTGTCCGTGTTTGTGAACGTATTCCTGTTCGCGGTCGCGGTAGCGTTTGTGTTCTTGTTCGGGTTCGTGCTTGTGTTCGTGTTCGCGTTGGTGTCTGTTTGGGTTCGTGCTCGTGTTCGTGTTCCTGTTTCTGTCCGTGTTTGTTTGTTAGTATTCGTCGTCGTGATTGTCTTTGTGTTCGAGGGTCTTCGTTCGTATTCGTGTTCATCTTCGTAATTGCTTGTGCCCGTGTTCCTGTTCGTGTTCGGGTTCGCGTGTGTATGTTCGTGTTCGTATTTGTGTTCGAATTCGTGTTCGTGCTCTCATTCGCGTTCGAGCTCGCCGTCATGGTCGTGCACGCGTCCGCATTTGTGTTCGTTTTCATGTTCGTGTATGTGTTCTTATTTGTTTTATTTTAGTGGTCGTGTTCGTGTTTGTGCTCGTGTCCTTGTTTGTGCTCGTGTTCGTGTACGTTTTCGCGTTCGCGCTTGCGGTCACCCACGCGTTCGTGTTTGTGTTCGTTATCGCGTTAGTATTTGTGTTAGTGTTTGTTTTGTTAGTGGTCGTGTTTGTGTTCGTGTTCGTGCTTGTGTCGGTGTTTACGTTCGTGTTTGAGATCGTTTTCGTTTTCGCTTTCGTCTTCGCCTTCGTGTTCGTGTTTGTTCTCGTGCTAGTGTTAATGTTCATGTTTGTTTGTTCGTGTTTGTGTTAGTGTTCGTGTTCGCGTTCGTGTGCGTATTCGTGCTTCTGGTCGTATTCGTGCTTATGCTGGCGCTCGCGTAGGCCTTTCCACTCACGTTCGTGTTAGTGTAGGTTTTCGTGCACGTTTCGTACTCGTGTTAGTGTTTGTGTTCATGCTCGTTTTCGTGTTCGTGTCCGTGACCGTGTTCGTGTTCGTATTTTTGCTTGTGCTTTTACTTGTGGTAGGGTTCGTATTAATGTGCGTGCTCGTTGTCGTTTTTGTGTTCGTGTTTGTGTCCGTGTTTGTGTTAGAGTTCAAGTAAAAATTCGGGTTCGCGCTTGCGTTCGTGTTCGATTTCGTGTTCGTGTCCGTGTCCGGGTTCGTGTTTGTATTTTTGATTGAGCTTTTGCTTGTGTATGTGTGCTAGTGATTGTGCTCGCGTTAGGGTTCTTGTTAAAGTTCGTGCGCGTGTTAGTTTTTCAGTTCGCGTTCATGTTCGTTTTCGTGTTCGCGTTCATGTTTGTTTTATGTTAGTGGTCGTGTTAGTGTTCATCTTCGAGGTCGCGATTGCTCTGGTGGTTGCGTTCGCGGTAGCGGTTGCGTTCCTGTTTTAGTTCGTGGTCGTGTTTGTGCTCTGGTTTCTGTTCGATTTCGAGTTCGAGTTTGTGTTGTGTTTCAGCTCGGGTTCGTGTTCGAGTCCTTGTTGGTTTTCGCGGTCGTGTTCCTCTTCGGGTTGGAGTTGGAATTAGTGTTCATGTTCAGGTTTGTATGTGTATTCGTGTTTGTGTTCGTGTTCGTGTTTGCGTTCGTGCGTTCGTGTCCGTGTTTGTATTCGTGTGTGTTCGTTTTCGTGTTCGAGTTCAACTACGAATTCGTGTTCGCGTTTGTGTTCGTGTTCGTTTTTGTGCTCGTGTTATTGTTTGTGTTTATGTTCGTGTTCGTCTTCGAGTCCTTTTTCTTGTTCGTATTTTTGCTTGAGTTTGTGCTTGTGTTAAGGTTCGTGCTCGTATTCGTGATCGTACTCGTGTTCGCTGTCGCGGTATTGTTCGTCTTCGTGTTCGTGCTCGTGTTACTGGTGGTGTTCGAGTTTGAGTTCGAATTCGTATTCGTATTCGTGTTTATGCTGCGCTAGCCTTCGCGTTCGCGCTTGCGCCCACGCTCGTGCTTGTGCTTGTGCTTGTGCTTGTGCTTGTGCTTGTGCTTGTGCTTGTGCTTGTGCTTGTGCTTGTGCTTGTGCTTGTGCTTGTGCTTGTGCTTGTGCTGCTGTTAGGGTTCGTGTTCGTGATCTTATTCGTGCTTGCTGTCGCGTTCCCATTCGTGTTCCTGTTCGTGCGCGTGCTCGTGTTCGTGTTCGTGTTCGTGTCCGTGTTCCTTTTCGCGTTCGTGTTGGTGTTCTTGTTCATGTTCGTGTTTGTTAGTTTTCCTGGTCGTGTTCATGTTTGATGTCGAGTTTGTGATTGTGTTCATGTTCGATTTCGAATTAGTGTTCGTCTGCACGTTCGTGTCTGTATTCGTCCCCATGTTCATTGACGGTGACGGTCGCGTTCGATTCGTGTTCGTGCTTGTGTTCGTGTTTGGGTTCGTAATCGTGATCATACTCGTGGTCGCGTCGCGCCGGGTTCGTGTTCGTGGTCGTGTTCGTTTTGGTGTTCTTGTTCATGTTCGTGTTTGTTTGTTAGTGTTCGTGTTCGTGTTTGATGTAACTTTGTAATCGTGTTCGTGTTCGAGTTCGAATTAGTGTTTGTGTTCATGTTCGTATTTGTATTCGTGTGTGTTCGTGTATATGATTGTGTTCATGTTTGTGTTCGTTTTCCTGTTCATGTTCGCGTTCTTGTTTGAATTCGTGTTCGTATTTGTTTTCGTGCTCGTGATCGTGTTTGTCTTCGTGGTCGCACTCGTGCCATGCTCGTGCTTGTGCCCATGCACGTTCTCTTGCTCCTGCTCGTACTCGTGTTTGTGTTAGGGTGTGTGTTTTTATGTATGCATTTGTTGTGTGTGTGCCCGTGTGCGCGCTGTTGTGCGGGTGTGTGTACGTGTGCGAGTGTGTGCGTTTTTCATCATTTTGATTGTGTATGTGTGTGTGTGAGAGAGAGACATAGATTTCGGCTAAAGAAAGGAATCGGAAAATCTAATAATATACAGGGGTATAACAGGAACTATCCAAAGACCGCCATATTTAATAACTTACAGGTGAAGGGTTTCATATTTCTTTGTATAATGGTTTACCAAATAAAGTCTGCCTGACGGACCTTGTATGCTAATTTAGTTTTACAATTTGTGAATGCGATGCTTCCAAACTATGTTAAACTATTTTTTACAGTTGTTCATATCGCCAGCTTGGTTTTTTTTTTTAATGGCGATATGATCACTGTAAAAATAGTTTAACATAGTTGAGCATCGCATTCAAATTAAAACTAAATTACATACAAGGTCCGTCGAGACAAGTCAGATTATTTGGTAAACCATTGTACAAATATGAAACTCTTCACCTGTAATATGGGTCTTGGTAGTTCCTGACTGTATTATTAGATTTTCCGATTCCTTTCTTTAACCGAAATCTGTCTCTCCATGCGCACGACAACACAATCAAATGAACAAACACACTGCACACGCACACGACAGCAACAACAAATGCATGACATAAAATAACAACCAAACACACAAACACGATGCACATGAATGAAAACGAACCGAGAGAAACACGATGAGCGAATACGAACACGAATACAAACGACAACACAAACCTAATACGAAACAATACATCAGACACGAACGCTACGAACAACAACATACGAACAATAACGACAACACGAACGAACTGACGACCGCAGACACGATATGACACGTTAACGAACAGAACACGAACACGAATCGAAGCGACCTACACACGACACGAACGAACACGAACACGATTCGAATTACCGAACACGAATACAAACACGATCACGATACGAAACAAACACGAACACGGAATCGAATACGAACGAAAATGAACACGGAGACAACGAACATATCGAACAACGAAACACGATCATCGAACTACAACAGAAACACAACACGAACACGAACAAGAAACAACACGAACAAAGAACACGACACGGACACGAACACGAACCACAGAAAATGGGAACCGCGAAGCACGAATAAGATCAACACGAACTAACACCAAAACACGAACACGAACACAACACAAGACCGCACAACACGAGCACGACAGCAAACTAACAAACACGAACATGAACAAGAACACAACACAGAAGCAAAAGAACACGACACGAACACACACGAACACGAGCACAGCACGAAGCACGAACACGAAGTGGGAACGCGATCAGCGAAGCACGAATACAGACACGAACACGAACACTAATTCGACCAGAACAGATACAAAGCACAAGCACAAGCACACGACACAAGACAATCGAACATGAACAACAGACACAAGCACACAACACTAATCAAACACAGACACAACACAAGCACAACATAACACAAGCACAAACAAAGCACAAGACAAGCACACACAGGACACGAACACGAACACGAAGCACGAGCACGACAGACACGAGACGCGGAGCAAGCACGAATCGATCGAACGCGACCGCAGCCAAGCACGACACAAGAACACAAACACAGAACCAACTACCAGACACGATTACGAAAACGAAGCACAGACACAACGCACAAGACACAAATGAACACGGAAAAGAACAAAGACGAAACAGACACAACGTGCACACGAACAAATGAAATCGAAGCACGAAGCACAATCACAACTCGACATCGAACATGAACACGACCAGAAACAACTAAACAACACGAACATGAACAAGAACACAAACACGAACGCGACAAAGAACACGGACACGAACACGAACACGAAGCACAAGCGCACGAACAGCGAACACGAATGGGAACGCGACAGCAAGCACGAACAAGATCGAACACGAACCAACAGCACACAAGCACAAGCACAGAAGCACAAGCACAAGCACAAGCACAAGCACAAGCACACCAAGCAATTGAATCAGAACCACCGTACCAAGCACGACACGAACACAAACACAAATTCGAACTTTACCTAGAACACGAATACGAAAACGAACACACACGGACACAAACGACGATCACGGACACGAATACGAACAGGAAAATGAACATAGGGACGAATACAGACACGAACGTGCACACGAACACTAATTCGAAATCGAACATGAACACAATCACAAACTCGACATCGAACATGAACACGACCAGAAAAACTAACAAACACGAACATGAACAAGAACACAAACACGAACGCGAAAAGGAACACGGACACGAACACGAACACGAGCACGCGCACGAACAGGAACACGAATGGGAACGCGACAGCAAGCACGAACAAGATCTCGAACACGAACCCTAACAGCAGCACAAGCACAAGCACAAGCACAAGCACAAGCACAAGCACAAGCACAAGCACAAGCACAGAGCCAAGCACAAGCACAAGCACAAGATCAAGCACAAGTCACAAGCAACAAGCATCAAGACAACACAACACAAACAAGCAAAGCAAAGCACAAGCACAAGAACACAAGACAATCACGAAAGCACAAGAGACACACGCGGACTCAAGCACGAACGAAGCTAGCAGCAACACAAACGAATACGAACATTCGAACTCAAGACTCGAATCACCACCAGTAACACGAGCACGAACACAAGTCGAAATACCGCGACAGGAACACACGTAATCACAACTCGAGCATCGAACCTAAACGATCAAGCACAAACTCAAGCAAAATACGAACAAGAACAAAGGACTCGAAAGACGAACACGAACATAAACACGAACACAAACAGAGCACAAAACGAACACGACCACGAACAGCGAACACGAATTCGTAGTTGAACTCGAACAGTCGAAGAACGAACAACACACGAACACAAACATGTAACAGAGCATCAAGTCACATACACGAAGCACGAATGCACGTAATACACTACGAACCTGAACAAGACACTAAAGTTCCAATCCACCCGAAGAGGAAGCACACCGCTAAAACCAAGCAATCATTCAAGCACAAACACAGTCAGAAGAATCAACACCAATTGAGCACGTAACACAAAACGCTAACAAGGACTCGAACACAACACCAGCTCAAACACAACACAAACTTGATACTCGAAATCGAACAGAAACCAGTAGTATAGCTATAGCGGTCCTGGATCACTTGCTAAGCTAGCTACTTTTCTACGAGTGTTTCTAGCTACAAGGTCATCACATTACCTACGTCCAAGTACATGGTTTATCAAGGTCATCATCTTCAAGGTCACCTCGACCACGTGGTAGGTAACCCCGCCTCTTTAAGGTCATGCTTGCACGAGTCCTTCAAGGTCACTATAAAAGTTACTAGATTGCTGATTGTCCTGAAGGTCATTGCCCTCGGTCTCAAGCAAGTCTATGCATGTTTCAAGGCCACGCCCTATTCTGAGAAATCAAGAGCAAAGGGGGGCCTATTGTTTAAAGTCTATGCTTTCAAGGTCACACGAGAGAACAAAGACGATCTATTGTTCAGTTATTCTAAAAATAGATTGTTATCTTAATTCTATGAAATCAAGAATAAAGGCGATCCATTGTCAACGCTTCAAAGTCTATGCTTACAATTTTCAAGGTAAAAGAACAAAAGCGATTCATTCTTCTGGTCGAGTTATAAAAATAAATTGTTATCTCAATTCTAGGAAATCAAGAACAAAGACGGATTGTCCACGTCAATTACATCTATTCCTGAAGGTCATTGCCCTCGGTCTCAAGCAAGTCTATATATGTTTCAAGGCCACGCCCCCAAAACAGGTAAACGTTTCCTAAAACAGGTAGCCGTTTCCTATAAACAGGTAGCCGTTTCCTATAAACAGGTAGCCGTTTCCTAAAACAGGGGGTCCGTTTCCCAAAACAGATAGCTGTTTCGCAACCGTTTACCCCATACGAGAAGGCGACCTATTGTTCAGGTCGAGTTAATACATCTTAATTCTAGGAAATCAAGAACAAAGACGATGCATTGTTCAAGCCGACGGTTCAAAGTCTATGCTTATAATTTTCAAGGTAAAAGAACAAAGACGATTCATTGTTCAGGTCGAGTTATAAAAATAGATTACACATCTCAATTCCAGGAAATCAATAACAAAGGCGATGCATTGTCAACGCTTCAAAGTCTATGCTTATAAGGCCACACCTCTGATAACAAAGACGATTCATTGTTTGGCTGAGTCATAGCTTCTGAAATTCTAGGAAATCAAGAACAAAGACGATGCATTGTTCAAGCCGACGGTTCAAATTTTATGCTTACAATTTTCAAGGTCACATGAGAGAACAAAGACGATTCATTGTTCTGGTTGAGTTATAAAAAATAGATTGTTATCTAAATATATCTCAATTCTAGGAAATCAAGAACAAAGGCGGTCCATTGTCAACGCTTCAAAGTCTATGTTTATCATTTTCAAGGCCACATGAGAGAACAAAGACGATTCATTGTTCTGGTTGATTTATAAAAAATAGATTGTTATCTAAATACACTTCAATTCTGAGAAATCAAGAATAAAGGCGATCCATTGTCAACGCTTCAAAGTCTATGCTTACAAGGCCACGTGAGAGAACAAAGACGATCTATTGTTCAGATATAAAAATAGATTGTTATCTACATCTCAATTCTGAAAAAAATCAAGAACAAAGAGGGCTCATTGTCAACGGTTCAAAGTCTATGCTTACAATTTTCAAGGCCACATGAGGGAACAAAGACGATCTATTGTTATGGATGAGTCATAGCTTCTAAAATTCTGAGAAATCAAGAACAAAGACGATGCATTGTCGACGGTTCAAAGTCTATGCTTACAAGGTCACACCTTTGAGGAATGAACAAACACGATCCATTGTTCTGGTTGATTTATAAAATAGATTCTAAATACATCTCTTTCAAGAACAAAGGGATCCATGGTCAACGCTTCAAAGTCTATGCTTACAATTTTCAAGGTGAGAGAACAAAGACGATTCATTGTTGAGTCGTAGCTTACGAAAAGGTGATCCGAACTTATCCGACTTTACCAGAACTTATCTCTATATAAGTAGATAAAGAACAGTCCACGTCAGTCGATACATTACAATCATCACAACAACAAATTACCTAAAGTAAAAAGCAACTATTATTACTCACCAGTGTGTGCATCATATTTTTACAATCGTGACTAGAAGTTTTATTGTAAACCGGAGAGCAATTTGTTAAACGTAAAGAGTAACTATTATTGCTTAATCTGTCTGTGCATCATATTTTTACAATCGTGACTAGAACCGTTGTGAAGAGCAATTTGTTAAAAGTTCATTGTTACGTGTGTGCTTCATATTGCTAGCTATGAGTATGCCAAGTAGTAGTGAGATGGTTAATTTAACAAAGCGCATTGTTCCCTTATTGAAAACAAGAAAGGAATTTGCCAGGCACATCCGTATAGTTAACACCAATATCAAGCTATTGCAAGATATAATTAAACATAAAATTTATTATGATGCCAATGAAAGTTTGCTTAAGCTTGAGAGCAATTTAGCATTGCTCAAGTGCTATCTGGTTAGATTGAGACGGTTAAAGAACGCTTCAGAGAAAGTTGGTAGTGGAATTGTCAATAAAAAAGGTATGCATAAATTACGTTGGTACCCCTAGACTCATGTTTCAATGGTAGGCCTGCTTACAGGAATTATAATCAATATGTCAAACATTAAGGACCCTTTGATATTTTACTAAACACGTATAATAGTTTTGCGCGTAAGGTAAAATTAATGTTAAGGCAATCTATGCTAAAGGTAAATGTGGTCTTAGGATGCAATTTCATGCAACCCCAAAATCATAATATTGAGTTGAAGACTTTTGCTACAAAAAATTGCGTTATTGATATTTCAACCAATATACGTGTCTGGTACAATGAAAACGTGTATGATAAGTTACGGATAAAATTAGAGGAGTTTTCCGAAAGGGATTCCGGTTGGGCAGTACATGAAGTCTTACATTTAAAAGTAAATATTAATAGCTATGTTCCATTTAGAGGCGGTCATTCAACCCATGTTAAAGTTCCTCGCTTCATAGAAGTAAAGCATGCTGTTGTTAATGTTAAAAATAACGATGAGTATTGCTTCCTGTGGGCCGTTGTTTCAGTATTATGTCCTGCTTCACAAAACTCAAACCGAACTTCTAGTTATCCTCATTTTAGAGATGTTTTGAATTTTGATTCAATTCTCTTCCCCATTCAGCTGGATGATAAAAATTTGAGAAACTAAACAACCTCGCAATTAATTTGTACTGCATAAATGGTAAAAAGTTGCACCTTGTATTGAGTAATCAGCAAAGCGATAGAGAACCCATAAATCTTTTAATACTTTCTGATCGGGCCGCGGATAACACTGTATACCATTTCACATGGATTAAAAATATGTCAGCTTTATTTTCAAAACAGATATCGAATTATGAGGGCAAGAAATTTATTTGTTACCGATGCTTGAACAATTTTTCTTCAGATCGCCTTCTACAAAACATACCACTCACTGTCAGCAACTTAATCAATGCTCTACTAGGCTGCCTACCGAAGCGGAAATGAATTTACAGTTCAAAATTTCGCATTCAAGAAAAGGTGCCATTTGTCATTTATGCCGATTTAGAAAGTATTTTAGAGAAGTGTGCAAATGGTATCGAAGGTAATACTCTTTTTCACTCCAAACACACACCTTTCAGTATTGCTTACTATTTGAAGTGTTCATATGATGATTCTTTATCTCGATTTAGGCTTTATAGAGGAAAGGATTGCATTCAATGGTTTGTTAACGAGCTTCAAAGTATTGCACATTGGGCTACCGAAATAATCAATCAAATTATTCCAATGGGTACTTTAAGTCTCAGTCAGGTTGAGCAATTTGAAAGCACCACGATTTGTCACATTTGCCGGAAACCATTTACTAATTCTGATATAAAAGTTAGAGACCATAATCACCTTACGGGAGCATTTCGGGGGGCAGCGCACCAGGTATGTAACCTAAACTATACAGACTCCCACATTCTGCCAGTTGTGTTCCATAATTTATCAGGTTATGATTCTCATTTCATCATTAGAGAATTGGCTAGTGTTCCCGGTTCGATTTCACTACTGCCCATAAACAAAGAAAGATATATCTCTTTCACGAAGGTAATGGAAAGCACCAAAATTAAGTTTAGATTTATTGACTCTTTCAGATTTATGAGCAGTAGTATTGAAAAGTTGTCAGACTATTTGGAGGATAGTAAAAAAAATATTTCCCGCGCTAGTTGCAACAATGAGGAGGAATTTTCTCTAATAGTTCACAAAGGTGTGTTTCCTTATGAGTATATTGATACGTGGGATAAATTAAACGAGACCACGCTCCCGCGCAAAGAAGCATTTTTCAGTCATCTTAATAATGAGGGAATCAGTGACGAGAGTTTTGCGCATGCGGTTAACGTTTGGAACAAATTTAGTATTAAATCGTTAGGGGAGTACTCAGATTTGTATTTAAAAACAGACGTTCTACTTTTAGCAGATATTTTCGAGAACTTTCGGCAAACTTGTATAAGTACTTACGAGCTTGATCCTCTGCATTATTATACAGCTCCCGGTTTAGCATTCCATGCTATGCTTAAAATTACACAAGTAAAGTTAGAATTATTTACAGACATTGATATGCTAATGTTTATTGAAAGAGGATTAGAGGTGGTGTAGCTCAATGTTCAAATCGGTATGCTAAAGCTAACAATAAGTACATGGGGAAAAATTTGATCCCACCTCCGAAAGTGTGTATTTAATGTACTACGACGTGAATAATTTATATGGAGCCGCCATGTCAGAATTTCTACCATTTGGCGATTTTTCTTTTGTTGATGAAGCTAATTTTGAAAGTTTAGATTTAATAAACCATCCTGATGATTCGGAAATTGGTTATATAGTCGAGTGTGATTTAGACTATCCTATAGAATTACATGAGAGTCACAGTGATCTACCGCTGGCACCCGAACATATCGTTCCACCCACGCCTGATTCCAAAATGAAAAATTACTGCTTACCCTGTATCCAAAACGTAATTATGTAATTCATTACAGAAATTTAAAAGTATATTTAAAATATGGATTGAAGTTGGTAAAAGTACACCGTATATTACGTTTTAAATAGTCCCCGTGGTTAAAAAAATATATAGATTTAAATACAGCCATGCGTCAGCAATCTCAAAATGAATTCGATAAAAATTTCTATAAATTAATGATTAATAGTGTTTTAGGGAAGCTGATGAAAAATGTACGTAAGCATAAGGATATACGGCTAGTAACGAAATGGGAGGGTCGCTATGGTGCTCGTGCTTACATATCAAAACCAAATTTTCATAGTTGTACAATATTTGACAATGATATGCTCATCATTGAAATGAATAAGCTTGAAGTATATTTCAATAAACCTATATATGCGGGATTCGGTGTTTTAGACGTTTCAAAAACTTTTTTATATAATTTTCATTACGGTTACACGCTACCCAAGTTCCATAATAGTGCTAAGCTCTTGTACACGGATACGGATAGTCTCATATACGCCTTTTCGGTTCCCGATATCTATGAATGTATTAAAGAGGACATTGATAAATTCGATACATCTGATTATAGCCCCGACAACATCTTTGGACTCCCATTAGTAAATAAAAAGGTCCCCGGCTTAATGAAAGATGAAAATCATGGCGCAATTATGTTGGAATTTGTAGGACTTCGTGCAAAAATGTCTGCTTACACTGTTGATAAAAATGTTGTAAAAAAATCAAAGGGTTCTACGCAAGCAAGCGTGAGGCAGATCACGATGAATGATTATAAACAGGTTCTGTTTGATGGTGGCGTAATAAGGCGCTATCAACATCTCATAAGATCAAAGAAACATGATGTGTTTACCATTAAACAAAATAAAGTCATACTCAATCCTTATGACGATAAACGCTTAGTCAATTTTGATTTCACTGATACTAGACCCTGGGGGTACAACTTTCAGTAAACAATGAGCAGGAAGAACTGCAGTAGTGATCAAATCTACAGAAAGTACCTGAAGCGTTCTTTGCCCTCCCCAGAAAGCTATACATTTATATTGAATATATTGCAACATATTCCGGATGAGTGTTTTAGCTGGTGTAAACTCAAAGTGTGCAAATGAAGTAATTATTAATACATTATTTGATAGAAAAATTAGCTTAGACAATACTGTTAAAAGTTTTACGAAATTGTGTACCGATAAAGGTTCGTTAACCTTTAATGATATAGATAGGATTTTAGATGACATGAATTTACCTTAAAACGTACATATACAAGTTATTATGGGGTGATTCATTGTGTGTGTACAAATGTTAGCGTACAATATATTGTTTATAAAGACACTTTCTATAAGTGAATGTATCGAGACAGCAGCATATGCTAATTACAAGTACCTCGCTATTTTAATTAAAGTATTATTAGAACAAAACATTACATATAAGTTCCAACCATGGGAAAATGAGGAGCACCACAAAATTGGATTTTGGATAACATTTAGAAAGGTGAAACAAATTCCTGCTTGGGATGGACATGTGGACCAGATTCTGGAATGTGGAAATCCAGTAGTTTAAACGATTATAGAAATACTTTAGGTTTACTATATAAAATGATGTAATATTTAAAAAAATATATATATATATATATATATATATATATATATAATTATAATTTTTATGTGGTTTTAATTCATCTGAAAGTTACAAACAATTCCTATAACTATATTATAAAACTAAATCGTCAATATTGATCCATGATCTTTCTTGCGGGTTTGTGCAATTCATTGACGAGTTGTAATTTGGATATGGTCCACAATTTCTTTAAGTTGATGTAGTTTGTCCTCCAACACTAGATAAGCGTTAAAGTTTCCTTTAACAGCTTTCTGAACTGCTTGCAGACAAAATCAAGGTATCCTCTACTTATAGCATCACCATCTTCTTCCGGATCCGCCAACTGGGTCAAACGGTTTCCATCCAAATTCAACCTTGTTGATAAATAGTATTGCTTGGTGATGACATCTTGAGGATTTATGGGGGTTAGCAACATTGCTGAGTCTCTTATTCTCGATATCGAATTGACTATCATCAATAAGTTGAAACTGAGGGGTTAATTTCTTAAATTGATACTAGGCATGTGACCATCCAAATTTATCAAGGGGCAATTTAGTTATGATATGTCGACATCAATGCATTCTGATTTATATTGTTCAGAAAACTAATGTTTGGTCTTTCAATGTATCCATCTACATACAATTCCTCTACAATTGATATTATATCATTTACGAGGTAAAAGAAGTAAAACTCGATTTGGAGTGTTATATAGTGAAAAGAAAAATGATGAAGCTGCGTATTAGCAATATGTAAAATAGTGTAGTAAAACATGAAATTTTGGGAAGGATGAGTTTAAATGCATATTACCTCAACGCTTTTACAAGTATTTTAAAGAAGACGCTGCTGTGTATTGTTATAAGTATCTCACAATTGTATTGAATTAGTAAATGGTTTCCGGCAAATGTGACAAATCGTGGTGCTTTCAAATTGCTCAACCTGACTGAGACTTAAAGTACCCATTGGAATAATTTGATTGATTATTTCGGTAGCCCAATGTGCAATACTTTGAAGCTCGTTAACAAACCATTGAATGCAATCCTTTCCTCTATAAAGCCTAAATCGAGATAAAGAATCATCATATGAACACTTCAAATAGTAAGCAATACTGAAAGGTGTGTGTTTGGAGTGAAAAAGAGTATTACCTTCGATACCATTTGCACACTTCTCTAAAATACTTTCTAAATCGGCATAAATGACAAATGGCACCTTTTCTTGGAATGCGAAATTTTTGAACTGTAAATTCATTTCCGCTTCGGTAGGCAGCCTAGTAGAGCATTGATTAAGTTGCTGACAGTGAGTGGTATGTTTTTGTAGAAGGCGATCTGAAGAAAAATTGTTCAAGCATCGGTAACAAATAAATTTCTTGCCCTCATAATTCGATATCTGTTTTGAAAATAAAGCTGACATATTTTTATTCCATGTCAAATGGTATACAGTGTTATCCGCGGCCCGATCAGAAAGTATTAAAAGATTTATGGGTTCTCTATCGCTTTGCTGATTACTCAATACAAGGGTGCAACTTTTTTACCATTTATGCAGTACAAATTAATTGCGAGGTTGTTTAGTTTCTCAAATTTTTTTACATCATCCAGCTGAATGGGGAAGTGAATTGAATCAAAATTCAAAACATCTCTAAAATGAGGATAGCTAGAAGTTCGGTTTGAGTTTTGTGAAGCAGGATATAATGCCGAAACAACGGCCCACAGGAAGCAATACTGATCGTTATTTTTAACATTAACAACAGCATGCTTTACTGCTATGAAGTGTGGAACTTTAACATAGGTTGAATCACCGCCTCTAAATGGGACATAGCTATTAATATTTACTTTTAAATGTAAGACTTCATGTACTGCCCAACCGGAATCCCTTTCGGAAAACTCCTCTAATTTTATCCGTAACTTATCATACACGTTTTCATTGTACCAGACACGTATATTGGTTGAAATATCAATAACGCAATTTTTTGTGGCAAAAGTCTTCAACTCAATATTATGATTTTGGGGTTGCATGAAATTACAGCCTAAGACCACATTTACCTTTAGCATAGATTGCCTTAACATTAATTTTACCTTACGCGCAAAACTATTATACGTGTTTAGTAAAAATATCAAAGGGTCCTTAATGTTTGACATATTGATTATAATTCCTGTAAGCAGGCCTACCATTGAAACATGAGTCTAGGGGGTACCAACGTAATTTATGCATACCTTTTTTATTGACAATTCCACTACCAACTTTCTCTGAAGCGTTCTTTAACCGTCTCAATCTAACCAGATAGCACTTGAGCAATGCTAAATTGCTCTCAAGCTTAAGCAAACTTTCATTGGCATCATAATAAATTTTATGTTTAATTATATCTTGCAATAGCTTGATATTGGTGTTAACTATACGGATGTGCCTGGCAAATTCCTTTCTTGTTTTCAATAAGGGAACAATGCGCTTTGTTAAATTAACCATCTCACTACTACTTGGCATACTCATAGCTAGCAATATGAAGCACACACGTAACAATGAACTTTTAACAAATTGCTCTTCACAACGGTTCTAGTCACGATTGTAAAAATATGATGCACAGACAGATTAAGCAATAATAGTTACTCTTTACGTTTAACAAATTGCTCTCCGGTTTACAATAAAACTTCTAGTCACGATTGTAAAAATATGATGCACACACTGGTGAGTAATAATAGTTGCTTTTTACTTTAGGTAATTTGTTGTTGTGATGATTGTAATGTATCGACTGACGTGGGACTGTTCTTTATCTACTTATATAGAGATAAGTTCTGGTAAAGTCGGATAAGTTCGGATCACCTTTTCGTAAGCTACGACTCAACAATGAATCGTCTTTGTTCTCTCACCTTGAAAATTGTAAGCATAGACTTTGAAGCGTTGACCATGGATCCCCTTTGTTCTTGAAAGAGATGTATTTAGAATCTATTTTTATAAATCAACCAGAACAATGGATCGTATTTGTTCATTCCTCAAAGGTGTGACCTTGTAAGCATAGACTTTGAACCGTCGACAATGCATCGTCTTTGTTCTTGATTTCTCAGAATTTTAGAAGCTATGACTCATCCATAACAATAGATCGTCTTTGTTCCCTCATGTGGCCTTGAAAATTGTAAGCATAGACTTTGAACCGTTGACAATGAAAACGATCACAAACACGAACGTAAACACAGACACAAGCACGAACACGAAGACAAACACGACCACTAATAAAACAAACACTAACACAAATACGAACGCGATAACGAACACAAATACGAACGCGTGGGTGACCGCAAGCGCGAACGCGAAAACGTACACGAACACGAGCACAAACAAGGACACGAGCACAAACACGAACACGAACACGACCACTAAAATAAAACATACAAGAACACATACACGAACATGAAAACGAACACAAATGCGGACGCGTGCACGACCATGACGGCGAGCTCGAACGCGAATGAGAGCACGAACACGAATTCGAACATACACACGCGAACCCGAACACGAACAGGAACACGGACACAAGCAACTACGAAGATGAACACGAATACGAACGAAAACCCTCGAACACGAAGACAATACTAACTAACAAACACGGACAGAAACAGGAACACGAACACGAGCACGAACCCAAACAGACACCAACGCGAACACGAACACAAGCACGAACCCGAACAAGAACACAAACCCTACCGCGACCGCGAACAGGAATACGTTCACAAACACGAACGTGTACACACAAGCACAAGTATAAGCAAAAATACCAACACAAACACGGACACGAGCACAAAAAGAAACACGAGCACAAACCAGAACACGAACTCGAGCAGTAATGCAGACACTAACACGATCATGAAAACGAACACGAACACGAATTCGAACTTGAACTCAAACGCGAATACAGACACGAATACATAAAAACGACCACAAACACGAACTCGAACATGTATACGTACTCGAAGACAAATACGTCTACAAACACCAAGACGAGTACTAGCGCAAACAAACACAAAAACGAATACGAAGACGAACCCGAACACTAACACAAACACAATCAAGAACACGAATACAAACATGAAATTGAACACCAATCCAAACCCTAACACGGCAACGATCAAAACCTCGAACACGATCACACTCGAACACGCACACGATCAAGAACACTAACAAACAAACACTGACATGAACACGAAAATAAGAACAAGCATGAACACGAATACGTACCCTAACTTGAACACAACACGAACTCCCAGCTCGAACTCGAACTCGAACACAAACACGGACACAAACACGAACACTAACCTGACCCCGGACGAGACCGTGGCCACGACGACGAACGCGCACACGAACACTACCACTAACATAAACCTGACAATTACACAAACACAGACACGCAAACGGGCACAAACGCGGACGCGTGCGGGACCGCGAGCGCGTAGGCGAAGGCGAGTGCGAGCATGAGCACCAAGACGATCTCGAACACAGATACGAACACAAACATACTCACATGAACGAGAACGAGGACGAGAACGAGAACGAGAACGAGAACGAGAACGAGAACTAGAACGAGAACGAGAACGAGAACGAGAACGACAACGACAACGAGATCGAGAACGAGAACGAGAACGAGAACGAGAACGAGAACGAGAACGAGAACGAGAACGAGAACGAGAACGAGAACGAGAACGAGAACGAGAACGAGAACGAGAACGAGAACGAGAACGAGCACGAGAACGAGAACGGGAACGGGAACGGGAACGGGAACGGGAACGAGAACGAGAACGAGCACGAGAACGAGAACGGGAACGGGAACGGGAACGGGAACGAGAACGAGAACGAGAACGAGAAGGACGACAACGAGCACGTGAAAAAGATCGAGAGCGAGGGCGAGAGCGAGAGCAAGAGTGAGAGCTAGAGCAAGAGCGAGGCGAGAGGGCGAGCGAGAGGGATCGAGACTGAGACCGTGAACGACACGAGAAGGAGAACGAGAACGAGAACGAGAACGAGAACGAGAACGAGAAGGACGACAACGAGCACGTGAAAAAGATCGAGAGCGAGGGCGAGAGCGAGAGCAAGAGTGAGAGCTAGAGCAAGAGCGAGAGCGAGGGCGAGAGCGAGAGCGGGATCGAGACTGAGACCGTGAACGACACGAGAAGGAGAACGAGAACGAGAACGAGAACGAGAACGAGAACGAGAACGAGAACGAGAAAGACAACGAGAACGAGAACGAGAACGACAACGAGATCGAGAACGAGATCGAGAACGAGAAGAACGAGAAGGAACGAGAACGAGGAACGAACGGAACGGAGGAACGAGAACGAGAACGAAACGGAACGGAACGAGAACGGAGAACGAAGGAACGGAAACGAGAACGAAACGAGAACGAGAACGAGAACGAGAACGGAACGAGACGGAACGAGAACGAGAACGAGAACGAGAACGAGAACGAGAACGAAGGAACGAAGGAACGAGAACGAACGAACGAGAACGAGAACGAGAACGGAACGAGAGAACGAGGAACGAGGAACGAACGAGGAACGGAGGAACGAGAACGAACGGAACGAAGAACGAGGAACGGAACGAGAACGAGAACGAGCGAACGAGAACGAGGAAGAGAACGGAGAACGAGAACGAGAACGAGGAACGAGGAACGAGAGAACAGAGAACGAAGGAACGAGAACGAGAACGGAACGAGAACGAGAACGGAACGAGAACAGAACGAGAACGAAGAACGAGGAACGACGAGAACGAGAACGAGAACGACGGAACGAGAACAGAACGAGAACGAGGAACGGAGAACGAGGAACGAGGAGAACGAGAAGGAGAACGAGAACGGACGAACGGAACGGAACGAGGAACGAGGAACGAGAACGAGAACAGGAGAGAACGAGACGAGAACGAGAACGAGAACGGAACGAGAACGAAGAAACGGAGAGAACGAGAACGAGAACGAGAACGAGAAGGACGAAACGAGACGGAAACGAAGGCGAGGGGAACGAGAACGAGCGAGACAGAGGAACGAGACGAGGAACGGACCGGGAACGGAACGAGAACGAGAACGAGAACGGAACGAGAACGAGAACGAGAACGAGAACGAGAACGAGAACGAGAACGGAACGAGAACGAGAACGGAACAACGAAAAACGAGAACGAGAACGAGGAACGAGAACGAGAACAGAACAGAGACGAGAACGGAACGAGGAGACGGGAACGGAACTGAGAACGGAACGAGAACGAACGGAACGAACGAGAACAGGAAACACGGAACGAGAACGAGAACGAAGGAACGAGAACGAGAACGAACGGAACGAGAACGAACGGAACGAGAACGAGAAACGAACGAGAACGAGAACGAGAACGAGAAGCGAGAACGAGAGGAACGAGAACGAGACGAGAACGAGGAACGAGAACGAGAACGAGGAACGAAACGAACGGACCGAGACGGAACGAGAACGAGGAACGAACGAGACGAAACAGGAACGAGAACGAGACGAGAACGAGAACGAGAACGAGAACGGAACGAGAACGAGAACAGAACGGAACGAGAACGAGAACGAGAACGAAAACGAACGAGAACGACAGAACGAGAACGAAGAACGAGAACGAGAACGAGAACAGAACGAACGAGAACGAAACTAGAACGAGAACGAACGAACGAGAAACGAGAACGAGAAGAGGGAACGAGAGCGAACCGAGACGAACGAGAACGAGACGAGAAGCGAGAACGAGAACGAACGAACGAAATGAACGAGAAGCGGGAACGAGACGGAACGAGAACAGAACGAGCGAGGCGAGACGAGAACGAGACGAGAAACAGAGGAACGAGAACAGGACGAGGAACGAAGAACGAGAACGAAGAACGAGAACGAGAACGACGGAACGAGAACGAGAACGAGAACGAAACGAGCACGAGAAGAGGCGAGAAGCGAGAAGAGAACGAACGGAACGAGAACGAGACAGCGAGACGAGGACGAGAACGAGAACGAGAACGAGAACGAGAACGAGAACGAGAACGAAAACGAAACTAGACAGAACGAGAACGAGAACGAGAACGAGAACGAGAACGGAACGAGAACGAACGAACGAGAACGAGGAACAGACGAGAACGGAACGGAGACGGAACAGAGAACAGGAATGAACGAGAACGAACGAGAACGGCAGAACGAGAACGAGAACGGAACGGAACGAGAACGAGAGAGAACGAGAACGAAAGAACGAGAACGAGAACGAGAACGAGAACGAAGACGAGAACGAGAACGAGAACGAGAACGAGGAACGAGAACGAGAACGAAACGAGAACGAGAACGAGAACGAGAACGAGAACGAGAACGAAGGAACGAGAACGAAACGAAACGAGAACGAGAACGAGACGAGAACGAGAACGAGAACGAGAACGAACGAGAACGAAAAGCGAGGAGACAGAAGGTAGCAGGACGACAAAGACAAGAAGGAAACAGAGAAGCGAGGGCGGACAGAACGAGAGAGACGATGAACAGAGCGAGACCAGACCGAGAACGACGGAACGAAACAAGAACGAGAACGAGAAGAGAACGAGAACGAGAACGAGAACTAGAACGAGGAACGAAACGAGAACGAGACACGAGAACGAGAACGAGAACAGAACGAGAACGAACGAAGAACGAGAACGGAACGAACGAGAACGAGAACGAGAACGAGACGAGGAACGAGAACGGAAGAACGAAACGAGAACGGAACGAGAACGAGAACGAGAACGAGAACGGAGAACGAGAACGAGAACGAACGAGGAACGAGACGAGAAGAGGAACGAGGCGGAAGGAAGGAACGAGAACGAGACAGAACCGAGAACGAGAAACAGACGAGAACGAGGACGAGACGAGAACACGAGAACGGAACGAGAAGCGATGCGAACAGACGAGACGAGGAACGAGAACGAGACGGAACGAGAATAGCAAGCAGGAACGGACACGGGAACGAGGAAGAGTAGCGGAATGTGGCCGGGAACGGGAACGAGAACGAGAACAAGAACGAGAAACGAATACAAACGCGAACGAATACTAACACGGACACAAACAAGAACACGAATACGAACATGAAATTAAACACCCAAACCCTAACACTGCAACGATCGCAACCTCCAACACAAACACACTCGAATACGCACGACCACGAACACTAACAAACAAACACGAAAACAAGAACAAGCATAAACACGATTACGTACTACTGAACGCAACACAAACTCAGAGCTCAAACTCGAACTCGAACACAAACACCGACACAAACACGAACACTAACCTGACCCCGAACGAGACCGCGGCCACGACGACGAACGCGACACGAACACTACCACTAACATAAACCTGACAATTACACAAACAAACGCGCAAACGGGCACAAACGCGGACGCGTGCGAGACCCGAGCGCGTAGGCGAAGGAGTGCGAGCACGAGCACCAACTCGAACACAAACACGAACACAAACATACTCACGAACGAGAACGAGAACGAGAACGAGAACGAGAACGAGAACGAGAACGAGAACGAGAACGAGAACGAGATCGAGAACGAGAACGAGAACGAGAACGGATCGAGAACGAGAACGAAACGAACGGAACGAGAACGAGAACGAGAACGAACGAGAACGAGACGAACGAGAACGAAACGAGAACGAGAACGAGAACGAAACGAGAACGAGAACGAGAACGAGAGAACGAGAACGAGAACGAGAACGAACAGAATCGACGAACGAACGGAATCAGAGAACTGACGAGAACGAGACACGAACAGAACCGAGAACGATCGGACACGAACGACGAGAACGAACGAACACAACTAACGAACAGAACAGAAACGGAACGAGACAAACGGGACCGGCGAGACCACGAACGCAAAGGCGAGCGAACGAAACGAATGAACACTAAACGAACAAAGATACACGAGAACGAGAACGAGAACGAGAACGAGAACGAAAACGAAACGAGAACGAACGAAACGAGAACGAGAACGAAACGAGCGAGGCGAGATCGATACCAGAACGAGCAAACGAGAACGAGAACGAGGACGAGGACGAGAACGAGGAACGTGAACGAGAACGAACGAACGAGAACGAGAACGAAATGAACAGAACAAGACGGAGAACGAGAACGAGACGGGAACCGAGGAACGAGAACGAGAACGAGCGATGAACGAGAACGACCAGAGAACGAGAACGAGAACCGAGAACGAGAACGTGAACGAAACGGAACGAGAACGAACGAGAACGAGAACGAGGGCGGAGCGAGACGAACCGAGAACGAGGAACGAGAACGGAACGGGAACGGGAACGAGAACGAGAACGGAACGAGAACGAGAACGAGAACGAGAACGAGAACGAGAACAGGCCGGACCGGGAACGAGAACGAGCGAACGAGGAACGGAACGGAACGAGAACAGAACGGAACGAGAACGGAACGAGAACGAGAACGAGAACGAGAACGAGAACGAGGAACGAACGAGAACGAGAACGAGAACGGAACAGAACGAGAACGAGAACGGGAACGGGAGAACGGAACGGAACGGAACGAGAACGGAACGGAACGAGAACGGAACGGAACGGAACGGAACGAGAACAGAACGGAACGGAACGGAACGAGAACGAGAACGAGAACGAAGAACAGAACAGAGGAACGAGAACGAGAACGAGAACGAGAATAGCAACAGGAACGGACACGGGAACGGGAAGAGTAGCGGGAATGTGGCCGGGAACGGGAACGAGAACGAGAACAAGAACGAGAAACGAATACGAACGCGAACCCGAATACTAACACGGACACAAACAAGAACACGAATACGAACATGAAATTAAACACCCAAACCCTAACACTGCAACGATCGCAACCTCCAACACGAACACACTCGAATACGCACACGACCACGAACACTAACAAACAAACACGAAAACAAGAACAAGCATAAACACGATTACGTACTCTAACTTGAACGCAACACAAACTCAGAGCTCAAACTCGAACTCGAACACAAACACCGACACAAACACGAACACTAACCTGACCCCGAACGAGACCGCGGCCACGACGACGAACGCGCACACGAACACTACCACTAACATAAACCTGACAATTACACAAACAAACGCGCAAACGGGCACAAACGCGGACGCGTGCGAGACCGCGAGCGCGTAGGCGAAGGGGAGTGCGAGCACGAGCACCAACTCGAACACAAACACGAACACAAACATACTCACATGAACGAGAACGAAGACGAGAACGAGAACGAGAACGAGAACGAGAACGAGAACGAGAACGAGAACGAGAACGAGAACGAGAACGAGAACGAGAACGAGAACGAGAACGAGAACGAGAACGAGAACGAGAACGAGAACGAGAACGAGAACGAGAACGAGAACGAGAACGAGAACGAGAACGAACGACGAGAACGGGATCGAGAACGAGAACGGAACGAACGAGAACGAAAACGAGAACGAGAACGAGAACGAGAACGAGGAACGAGAACGAGAACGAGAACGAGAACGAGAACGAGAACGAGAACGAGAACGAACGGAATCAGAACGAACGACGAAACAAACGACGAACGAGAACGAACGAGAACGAACGAGAACGAGAACGAGAACACTAACACGAACGCAAACAAGAACACGTATACGAACATGAAATTAAACACCAATCCAAACCCTAACACGGCAATGATCACAACCTCGAACACGGACACACTCGAACACGCACACGACCACGAACACTAACAATCAAACACTGACATGAACACGAAAACAAGAACAAACATGCACACGAATACGTACTCTAACTTGAACACAACGCGAATTCAGAGCTCGAACTCGTACTCGAAAACAAACACGAACATTAACCTGAATCCCAGCGATTCCGCGACCACGAGCACGAACGCGAACACGAACACGAACACTATCACTAACATAAACCTAACAATTACACAAACACAAACGCGCGAACGAGCACAAACGCGGACGCGTGCGAGACCGCGAGCGCGAACGCAAAGGCGAGTGCGAGCACGAAGACGAACTCGAACACTAATACGAACACAAAGATACTCACATGAACGAGAACGAGAACGAGAACGTGAACGAGAACGAGAACGAGAACGAGATCGAGAACGAGAACGAGAGCGAGAGCGAGATCGATACCTAGAACGAGAGCGAGAACGAGAACGGGAACGGGAACGGGAACGAGAACGGGAACGGGAACGTGAACGAGAACGAGAACGAGAACGAGAACGAGAACGAGAACGAGAACGAGAACGAGAACGAGAACGAGAACGAGAACGAGAACGAGAACGAGAACGAGAACGAGAACGAGAACGAGAACGAGAACGAGAACGAGAACGAGAACGAGAACGAGAACGAGAACGAGAACGAGAACGAGAACGAGAGCGAGAGCGAGTGCGAGAGCGAGACCGAGACCTAGAACGAGAACGGGAACGGGAACGGGAACGGGAACGGGAACGTGAACGGGAACGGGAACGAGAACGGGAACGCGAACGGGAACGAGAACGAGAACGGGGCCGGTGCCGGGAACGAGAACGAGAGCGAGAGCGAGGGCTACAGCGTGAACAAGAACGAGAACCAGAATGAGAGCGGGACCGGGACCGGGAACGGGAACGGAAACGTTAATGGATACGGATACGGATACGGTACGGATACGGATACGGATACGGAAACGGATACGGATGCGTACGGATACGGATATCATGTGCTGGTCACATTAGATTTCTTAATTTTAAAAATCATGGCGCTTTTTGTTAACATAAAGATCAGGTTTTATGAACGTTCTGTAGTTGGTTTGAACAACATTACTTTTATAGGCGATAATTTCTAACCCTTTTTCTGCATTTCTAAAAATTTGGAGTCTGTTAGATTCACCTTTGCCAAGAAACTTTTAAGCGAATAAACGGATTTGCTTTTATTTATAGAAGCATAATACCTCAATAACTATAATACTCACCCATATGATTTATTATATAAGGTTAAGCTAAATTTAAAAGAGTAATCTATAAATTTCGTAACATACCGCAAACACATTGAACACCGGCATTATTTTAGTATAACTGGCGTCTTTGCTAGCATATAGATGCTAAGTTTTATATTTCTACGTTTTGTGATTCTCTAAATTATTTTGACCTAGCTTGTAGATTAAACTTAAGTTTCTATTTGCATGTAAAATGAAGCATCTAGCGACGGTCAAATTACAAAACGAAACCTCTTACTCGAGAGTATTGTATCAATTAGGTTAATTAATCAACGTATTTCAACAATATCTTGATCGCCTTTATAATACTGTTTATATTTCGTTATAATGAATACGAGATGTTGTTTCGTTAAATTCGCGGTAACAGTTAACAAAGCTCTAAAAGTATTAATAAAGTAGTATGGTGTAATTTAGAATAATTAATATATAACGTGAGATACACCTATTAAAAAAACAAAATGCCCCATACTTTAGACAAAGATGAAATAAAATAATACCACCTCAATAAAATATTTAAATTTATGCCACATTAATTATAATTAATTGTTAGGACTAATTATACTTAAATCATGCTATTAATAGACAAATTTGAATAGAACAAAGAAGTTAAAAGTTTAATAATAGCTATAAAATTTTAGACATTAGATACAATTACTTTTTTACAACAATAAATATTTATATAAATATACATTCATTTAGCGTGTACCTATTTGCTTTTGCTTAATTATGATAAAGTAACTATTGCTTAAACCTAATGTTTTATGTGATCTTTTTATATATTGTGGGAAAGTGCTCTTATAAAACAGGCCACATTTTAGTAATTGACAATAACCTCAAACTCATTTTATTTACTTTCGAAGGTCAAGATTGATTAATTATGCAAATTTTAATTGTTTTGAATTGTAATCTGGAAAATCAATTGATTCTAAAGTCTGTCGAGAAACAATGCGAAGGAGTAAATTAAAATAGTTCATTGATTATTTTCCCATTCACGTACGTGTGAAGAGAAACCTATGTAATCGGTTTTAATTTTCAAGCACCGTTTTTTACATATCTCTGTTTTCTGGCTTAAACAAAACGAAAAATATATTCTTAGAAAAAACGATTTCGTGTCTGATTGTGTGTCTGTCAGTGAGTGTGCACGATATCATTGAATCATTAAACTTATCGATAAAAAAACCACTTTTAGAAAAAAAAATTAAGAGTTTGCCTCTGTGTGCGTGTGCGTGTGCGTACGCGTGTCCGTGTTTTGCGTGCGTGCGTGCGTGCGTGCGTGCGTGCGTGCGTGCGTGCATGCGAGCGTGCGTGCGTGCGTGCGTGCGCGCGTGCGTGCGCGCGTGCGTGCGTGTGTGCGTGCGTACGTGCGTGCGTGCGCGCGCGTGTGTGTGTGTGTGTGTGTGTGTGTGTGTGTGTGTGTGTGTGTGTGTGTGTGTGTGTGTGTGTGTGTGTGTGTGTGTGTGTGTGTGTGTGTGTGTGTGTGTTTTGTGTGTGTGTGTGTGTGTGTGTGTGTGTGTGTGTGTGTGTGTGTGTGTGTGTGTGTGTGTGTGTGTGTGTGTGTGTGTGTGTGTGTGTGTGTGTGTGTGTGTGTGTGTGTGTGTGTGTGTATATGATTAGTAGTATGTATATGTGTGTGTATATATGTGTGTGTATAGTATATATATATATATATATATATATATATATATATATATATATATATATATATATATATATATATATATATATATATATATATATATATATATATATATATATATATATATATATATATATATATATATATATATATATATATATATATATATATATATATATATATATATATATATATATATATA
>JARFJB010001662.1:2227500-2290000 GCA_036346205.1 Vesta saturnalis
TAGATATCAACAATAACAGGTAATCAGTTTTATCCCCCTTTTCTGTAAATAAAACCATAAAGCTATTTTTGTGCATGAGGTCCCCACAGATTACCACACCCATCACAGACGGTGACGTTTAGAAACAAAGCCATACCCGTCCACGCCAAGATTGTATATGGCCGTATTTACATAAGGTGATTATTTACTATTAAATGCTTGGCATAATTTGATTTGTGAGTGTGTTTATATTTGTAACATTTAATGTGTTCTTTGTATCTATTTTCAAAGTTCCTACGTGTTTTTCCAATATAAACAGAATTACAGAATGAGCACTTCAATTTATAAATACTAGACTAGGAAACATCGTTAGTTGAATCTTTCGCATTAAATAAACGTTTGAGGTCTCCATATTTGGAAAATCTACACATACAGGCGTTACAATTCCAAACAATTCATGCTACCACAAAACACATAGTTAGTTCCATATAGATCCTTAGTACAAACAGCAATGTTATTATCATTAAACCAAACACATTTCTATAAAGAAATACCAATTATAAAATGAATTATACAATGAAATGGTTACATTTAAAATGCAATCGACACTTGAGTTAAAATCAAGAGTGCAAATTATCTATCAAAAACATTTACCCAGTTAACACAATACTGAAAGAAAATAAATACATATCTATTTCATATTTTGGAAAAATATCAGAAAAAGTAACACATATTACAAAAAAAAAAAATACAAAGGAGCTTTCAAAACTAATACTAATTTGTTCTATGTATTAATTTTTATGTTCAAATCTAGAATTTCTTTTTCTAGTGTAAAAATGTAAATTGTTAATATTAACTAAGAGCTCTTCAATGAACTCTGATGAGCTATCAAAACATGCGAAAATACCATCAGGATAACGAGACTAGAATACAATCTTATCAGAAACGTTTAATTCGAAAATTTGATCTTCTAAATTATCCATAAAGAAATTAGGTAGAATGGGGAAATTGAACGGCCCATGTGTAAACCTTTTTTTTTTTGTAAATAAATCTTATTATTAAATGTGAAGTAATATTGATTAACACAAAGATCAAATAATTTAATTAACTACATTCTTGTAATTAATTTAACATTATTATTAAATCATATTTATTTAATAAACGTGACATTATTGAGGGGGTATTTTACAAAACATACTAGTAACATCAAAACTTACAAGTATATTATGTAGTGGTAACTTCACGTTTTGAAATTATTAATTAGTTCTAAAGAATTCTCAATATAATGTTTTGATTTGTACTTTAAATTGTTTGTTATTATGTGGTTTAGTTTATTTGCCAAAACATGATTAGATGCTTGGATGTAAGAAACTACTGGTCCAATGATCATATTTAGTTTGTGGATTTTATTATGTGACCGAATAGTTTTGGTGCTTGCTAAAGCAGATGTTGGAGTTTCGTAAACTTTGTCTCACACCTTTTTGAAATTTTGTTGTAGGATCTCTATCTAAAATTTCTAAATTCTCATTACTAATAAAATCATTAACCTTCTGCATATTACTATCTTTTGAAATAATTACTAAAGTGTTACCTTTATCTGATATAACAGAAATATAGATTATTTTTGTTCATTTTATTCTTAACTGATTTTAGTAAATAATTGTAGGTTTTGTTCTTTTTCAACGGGAACTCTTTAAATAAATTAGTAATTTGAAATTTGGCATAACTATTGTGACCATTTCTAAGTTGCGTTTCGCATTCTACTGCTCACATCTCTTTAATTTTATTAGTGAATATGGGAATTAGAGATAATCTGCATGTTTATTTATTCTGAAATTTTATATAAATTACATAGTATTTAATTTGATATATTTAACGTTAGACAAGCTGCCAGTTACACCAAACATAAAAAAATACGCCACACAAAAAAATAAAATTCTAAAACAACAGCATCAACATAGAACAAATATAAATCAGAGCAGTCAATTTTCACACAAAATTCGTAAACTTTTCAAATCTTCAATTTAATAAAGAATTAGAATTTATTAACAAAGGTTTTAAGTTTCGCCCTTTTCCGTTTTTAAATTAATATTAACTTTTGCTTCCTAACATAAAATTTACACTTAAGAAAGGATAAAATAGAGCCATTAATTTTCTAGATTTTAACATAAAAATTAATACACAGAACAAGTTTGGGTTCTCCATATTCAGAAAACGTACACATACAGATATTACCGTTCTAAACGATTCATGTCAGCATAAAACACATAAGTTATCTGATATAGATCCTTAGTACACAGAGCAATGTCATTACAATTAAACCATACAAATTTCAATAAAGAATATCAATTATAAAACAAATTGCACAAGCAACTGGTTACATTTCAAATATAATCCCCACTTTAGCTCAAAATCAAGAGTACAAATTATCTATCAGAAACATTTATCCAGTTAACACAGAACCAACAGAAAATAATCGATTGGCAACTAAGTAATTTCGGTTTTGCCGTATGAAATAATACTCATTTTTTTATACAAAAAATAGTCTTTAATCAACTACATATTTTCCATTTTGTTCAATGACCCTTTTCCATCTTTCTTGCAGCTTCATGAGTACGCGCTCATAGAACTTCTGGTGTTTATCAGCAAAAAATTGAACCAAGTGCGATTTAAGGTCATCGTCAGCTATAAATGTTTTACCTTTCAAAAAATTCTGCAAACTGCGAAATAAATGGTAATTAGATGGTGCCTGGTCAAGTCTATATGTGAAATAATTTCCCACGGGTAGCCAAAGATGTGTGAGGCGTTCCATTGTCGTGGTGGAATACTACTCCTTTAAGATTTACCAATTCTGGTCGTTTTTATTTGATTGCTTCATCAAATTTCATTAGTTGTTGATAATACACATCTGAATTGAACGTCTGGTTCCTTGGAAGCAGCTCAAAATACTTTGTAATCTCGCCAAATTAACAGCATGATCGTTTTTTGATGCAATTCAGCTTACGGTGTGGTTTAAGCTGGTTTATCGTTCTTGCACCATGCTCGTTTTCGAATTATGTTGCTGTATGTTATCCATTTTTCATCTCCAGTTATGATTCTTTTCCGGAAAGGATCGGCTTCATTGCGCTTAAGGTGCATATCGCAAATGTTGATTCTCTCTTTCAATTCATGCGGTACCCACATTTTTTTATCGTTGTGTGCGATACATTCAACCTTTCTGCAACCTCTCGAACAGTTATCTGACAATCTTGTTCAATTATGGCTTTGATTTGGTCATTATCAACTTCAATGGTCTGACCAGAACGTTGCTCACCTATGAGGTAAAAATCTCTGGAACGGAATTTTTTAAACCAATTCTGACGTGCGTTCCGTTAAGCCATCAATACCATAAACTTCACATATCTTTTTGTAGTAAAACACGCCGAAAATTCTCATTTCTTCCCTCCATTTTAAGATTGTATCAAAACTAACAGCAACAAAATAATCATGTATCACTTGCTTTTAGAGTAACGTCAATGTGACTGATGTCCAATGTCAAAAAGCAACGTACATCATTAACACAAGTCATTAAAAAAACAAAGGAAAACTCTCCATACGTGATAACCGAAATTACTTAGTTGCCAACCCATTAAATACGTATCAGTTTCATATTTTGGAGAAATATCGGAAAAAGTAGTTCACATGTTTCAAAAGAACAAGAAGTACATAGTAGCTTTCAGAACTAATACCAATGTTCTTCAATATGTATTTAATGCGGAAGATTTATCTAACTACATTTTGAAGTCTGGTATTTATAAATTGAACTGCACATTCTGTAGTTCTGTTTATATTGGACAAACATTTAGAATATTAGATACAAGGAACACATTAGATGTTACAAATATAAACAGAGACAAATCAAATTATGCCAAACATTTAATAGTAAATAATCACCCTGTGTCTTCACAAAACATTAAATTTTTACATTTTTATTATAGACTCGCCTTTAACAGATATTTTAAATATAAAATTATAATTGATATCAAGTTTGCTATTTTACCTTAATGATTTGTTACTATAAGTAACTACATGTTTGTTATTTTACTTATACAGAGTGCCCCGAAAAATCACCGACAAACTTCTACAGACAGTTCCCAGGACCAAATGAGGTCATATATCCCTCTTCAAATTTTATCCCAAAATGCACCCCTAAAAAGTTCAATTTAAAATGTAGAAAAATCGCTTTATCTCCGTAAATTATGAAATTTTTTTATTTATTTTTATACAGTTGACCTATCTTATACAAGTCCAAATTTAATAGAAATTAAAAAAATATCACATCACTAGAACTACCCGTTCAACCTTTACAATAAATTATTTTTGCAAAATAAATTAAAATTTTTCTGCTTTATTTTGGTAATACATTTTAAAATAAAAGAATTTTTCTTGTATAATCGACTAAAATTTGAAAAATAATTTGTATTCTGCAACATCTGATCCGTGCTTATTTGATAATTCATTTAGCAGTAGGCTGCGTCTTCAAGATAAAACAAAATTAGTTAATTGTCAAAAGTTCTTACGTACTTAAATAAAACGTGTTCCTGTTTATTATTTTATTGTTATTTATGATGGGACGTTACTCTTATTCACAATTAACTGAATTGCATTTTGTATTTGGCGAACGTGGAAGTAATTCTCGAGCTGTAGCAAGAGGATATTTAGAAAGATTACCAAATAGACATCAACCGTACCATACCACTTTTGCTTTCTGAAGCAGGTAGTTTTTTCAAAGGAAGCCAAATTCTAGACGTCAGCGTCACATTAGAACTGTTTAGGTAGAAGAGCGCATATTGGAAATTAATGAGGATAATCTAGCAACAAGCACTAGACAGTCTCTTCTCAATTGAATATTTCTGAAAATGCTATTCACGGAACGCGTACTGAATAATTGTGAACACCGTACCACATCCAAAAAGTTCAAGAATGTTTACCGACTGATCTACTACTTAGACGAGAATATTGTCGATGGTTGATGAACAATTTCATTGAAGATCCTCAGATTGTTGCTCGAATTCTTTTTACGGACGAAGCCTATTTTATTAGAGATGGCGTCTTTAATTCTCATAATTTCCACAATTGGGCAGATGAGAATCCTAATGTAATTCAATAAGGTCACTTTCAATATAAATTCAGCATAAATGTCTGGGCAGGAATTGTTGAAGAATTTATTATTGGTCCCCTTATGCTACTCAACCGACTAGACAGCGCTACGTATTTGGAGCTTTTACAGAATAACTTGTGGAATCTTTTAGAATATGTGCCATTAAATTTCAGAGCTGAGACAATCTTTATGCACGATGGTGCACTACCTCATTTTGGATTACCTGTGAGGCAATACCTGCACGTGCAGTTCCCTAATCGGTGGATCGGACAAGGTAACGATGCTTCTGTAGCCTGGATCACCGGATCACAATCCCTTAGATTTCTTTGTTTGGGGTGCTGTTAAAGAAAAGGTCTATTCAGTTCCAGCAATAACTAGAGACTATTTCGGGAATCGCATTGTTGAAGCATTCGAGGAAATTAAGCAAATTCCAAGGATATTTGCTTGCATTCAAGTAAATGTGGGGCACAGGTCAGTTAGTTGCAGAATACAAACTTATTTTTCAAATTTTCTCAAGCACCGTCGATTTTAGAAGAAAAATTTAAGAGACAAAATGCCTTTATTTTAAAATGTATTACCAAAATAAAGCAGAAAAATTTTAATTTATGTTGCAAAAATAATTTTTTTTTAAGGGTTGAGGAATGACACCACTACTGAACGGGCATGTGATTTTTTTAAATTAATATCAAATTTTGATTTGTATAAGATAGATCGACTGTACAAAAATAAACAAAAAATTCCATAATTTACGGAGATAAAGTGATTTTTCTAAATTTTAAACTGAACTTTGAGAGTGTATGACTTTTAGGGGTTCATTTTGGGATAAAATTTAAAGAGGGAAAAATGTTCTAATTTAGTTCTGAGAACTCACTGTAGAAGTTTGTCGGTGATTTTCCGTGACACCCTGTTTATTTTTTCTTAATAATGATTCATGTTGTATTGAAACGCGTAAGAAATGAATAATTATAAAAAAGAAATTGAGGGATTATATTGTATTTAAAACATTACTGCTATCAAATTAGTTTAGTTTTTATTCTCGTCAAATGTATTTCACTAATCAAGCTAATATTTCAGAACATAAATCAAATTCATCGAAACAGAACTATTTCTCTTAGTAAGTTATTCGTAAAATTTAATGCAAGGTCTGTTTATATTATAATAATAAAAACAATAAATTACGATGTGATTACTATAACGTTGTTTTTACTGAATACATTTTGAACATAAAACTGTAATTTTATTTTACGTATCTACCTAACCATAAGGTGGAACAAGTTGTTTTCGAACAATGTATAATATATAACAAGGTACATACCATTTTGAATGAAACGTGGTCCACAATATCAAGTGGCCTCTGCAACAAAAGAAAATTAAGATATAACTGCAATTCACTAAACTTATAATTAAATTCTAATGAAAATTTTAATTACAGAAAACACTTTTAATACCATTAAAAAACAGTACTCATTATGATAGTTATTCTAGTCAGCTTAACACGGAAAAGTATATCTAATTTGTGTAAAAGATTTATTTAGCGCTTGTATGAACAAATTATCTTGAATTTGTCATACATGCTATTGCGAGTAAACAACAGTTACACAGAATTGCATTTCCGGCTGTAATTAAATAATACTAAGATTAAGGTAACATTACATTTTATTTTAAGTACGTTTACTTTTTATTGCTTGTATTACAATAAAGAGTGATAAAATCCATTCGAAATAGAATCGAAAGGTAATTATGAACTCACAAAAAATTTTATCCAGAAAAATATTTCAACTACTATTATACACGTAACCTGTACTAGGACGACCGGCGTTTGAATAAAATCTATTACTGACTTCTAATTTTGAGGTGTTACAACCGCGCTACTTCTATTCTTAATTCCTAATTTATGTTAGTGTAGAGAACAATGGCACTAGACTAAATGATATCTAGCTTACTTTCAAGTGCGTTCACGTTATTCTCTCACAGCCTTTACGTAACTTAGTAATTACATACTAAATGTATGGAACATATATTATAATAGATGTACACTTTATTTTTCAGAGAAATTTTTATAACAACAATTATAATCTAATTTTACAGGTATTTATGTAGGGATATCAATTTTATATGCATATCATAATGAAAATGTGTATTGATACTATGATTTATTATTCCCATTTCTATTCTTAAAAACTGAATTTTGTGGTTTTTCCATGGCTGACTAACTTTTTTTTAATACTTTACTAATGAAATGGGCGTATTTGTGGTTTTTAGTAAATATCTTGATAACGGGCCAAAATTTCAATACGGTTGTAATACAAAAAACACTTGTATTTACATTCTCCATTAGATCGTGAAATCATATACAGGGCGATTCGTTTGAAAATCTTAAGAAAAACTGGTTTGAAAATTGTCACTTTGGAACCAAATTTTGGAGACCTTGTATAAGATAAGAAAAATCTATTTATTTTCAAAGTATCGTTAGACTTCTTGTATTCAAGTTCATACTATGTTAGTAGCTCGGACAAAACAGATCTAAGCCCGTTTTTTCATAATTTTTTCCAGGCGTGCAAAACGATTTTTTATTGTTTTTAATTTATTGCTTGCAAACTACTAAAGCAAATAAAATAAAATTTTGGGAAATAAGAAAAAAAACAAAAAAGAAATAAAATATGCAAAAAAGTACGGGTTGTACCATTAAAAAATCCATTTTCATGCTTTTTTGGACCACGTTGTATGTACAAAAATATTTTCCCGAAATACAGTCATATGTACAGTATAGGTCTGCGTTCGAACTATTACAGCACCCTGTATAAGGGCGCCATTTGGATTTAAAAAAAGCCTCCACAACCTTTTAAAGAATTATGGACGATGCACTCAATCATTTAAGAAATAAAATTTCCTTAGTACCCATGCACATCACAATATTTTCTACATTACAAGGGCACGTAAACAATTTAAAATCACTATTTAAAAATTGCAAGAATCCGGACTAAAAATACAATTAGATTCACTATAAAACCTCTTGCAGCCCTAGCAGTAACAGGCCAATTAAAAGATGTCATCCCTCGGTGATAGAAAACTTACGCATTTTACGAAAAACCCAACACACCTATTACATCACTAATGGATTATGTGAAACTATACCATACAACAATAGTATATACTCTTCTACCGAATACACACCCTTCCAAATATTACTCGACCATAAAAACCTTTTCGAAAGAAATGAAAACGAACGCATCACAATATATTCAAAACATTCTACAAACTTAGACATAATTTCAGACTTTATCCTTAACGAATTGACTAAGAACCAAAATTTAGAACGCGCAAATATACAAAAAAACACAAAAATTAAAATAGGCGTTACGAAACCCACCTTTAAGCTAAAAAGTATCGATAAGAGACAAAACAGAATAGTACAACCCTACGAAAAAATAAACAGTTAGGATAAATAAATGTCAATAAAAAGAAGCTGATCAAAAACCTATCACTTACAAAAACTAAAACCGCAACGTATCTTTACAGATTTCAACTGAAGACATAGAGATAAATTCCAATTTCACCTTAAATCAGTAAAATTTTTATGTCATTTAATAACCTCGAAAGTATAAAACCAAACCAAAAAAGATAATCGCTATTCAAAAATTCCCCACCCCATAATCAGTCAAAGGAATTGTCATTTTTAGGATTAGTAGTATATTATAGAAAATTCATAAAAGACTGTGCGAAATTAACAAGGTCTTTGATCTTATGTCCGAAAAAAAGGACCACTAATAAAACATACACCCGAATTAGTAATGTTAAAATAATTTTAATGAATGACTCAATCTTACAATACCCTGACTTCACCAAACCTTTTATTATAAGGACAACTCTAATCTTGCAATCGAATGAGGACAATCTGTAAAGAGCCTCTAGAATCCTGAATCGTTCAGAATCACAATACAGCACGATAGAAAAGGAATTACTTGCAACCGTGTGAGCCGTACCTTATCATAAACCATTACAATGGCGATTTTCCCTTAAGAAATTAAAACTCCAATAACACGACTACAACATTATATACAGAAAAGGCAAAGGCACATTAAACACAAACGCAGACGCACTTTCAGGAATAGAAATATTCCCCTTAGACATACACAACGGTATTGACCCCAATGATACCCTCAAACTGTGAGAAGAACACATAAACAAAATTATAGACCAAGAACAAAATGTTCCACCAAAATAAAAATTTTGTAAAACAGTAAACATACACAAGACAAGGACGATCACTGAATTGTATATACTAGCATAGAAAACCCCATGCTCAGAATACCCTTTATAGTAAAACCAAACCCAATAATATTTGCAGACTATACAGGGAAGACAAAATCTAACATAGAAAAAATCTTCGACAATAACCGCATATTTTGGCAATTATCAAACAAACAAGCGAAACTAAACGAGTGGACAGACTTAACAAAAGAATATCTAAAACTGAAAATTACCTACTGCTTATTCTTCAAGAACGAAAAACTAAAATTGCCTTTTATAAATTACATGAACGAAAACTTTAAAACACTTCATTTTCTTTAGTAATTTCTAATAAACGATTAACCGACCTTATACACAAAATAGAAAGACTACAAAAAGTTAAATAGTATCACGAATCAAAAACTACACACCGAGGAGTAAATGAAAACTTAACCGATTTTACGACATTTTTATTGGCCAGAAATGGACACATTAATACTTTCGAAATATATCAAAAATCAAAATTCGAACAACACCCAAACGCATTAGTTTTTAAACCAAATCGCGTAGGTCAAAACACCTTCAATTGATAGTTTTTCAAATTTTCAGTCAGTATTACACTATAACCTCATTAACCTCAGTTGAAATCATTAATAAGCTTCTCACTATGCGACATTGTGGGCTTCCCTAAAAAATCACTAGCGATAATGGAGTTGAATTCAAAAATCACATTATGCAAAGCATTTGTTTATTACACCAGATTGAGATTCTTTATACAATCTCTTACAGCCCTAGCAGTAACAACTCAACTAAAAGATATCATTCCTCACTGATACAAAGCTTACGCATTTTGCGAGATGAAAAACCCATCACATCTATCACGTGATTAATGGATTATACCATAATGTCATACAACAATAGTATATACTCTTTTGCCAGATACACATCTTTCCAAATATTACGCGGACGACTCGACCATAATAGATATTTATGTATTAAGGGCATAATCAGAAGATTATGGCTCGAGGGAATGTTAAAAGCGCGACGCGAACATACAATGTTTTATTTTATTTTGCACCATGAAACTGGAACTTAAAAAGATTCAGTATTTTCGGCAAGTTTTTAAATGCAAATGCAGTGAAATAAAGTCGAAAGTAGGCTAATTTGTTGTTACTAAGATACTGTGATATTGCTATTATATATCATGTCATGTGTTTGCTGTCAATCATGCTGCTTAGCATCAATGACATTTCCGTGCTATAAAGACCACATTACGCCCGCATTTGGAGACGTATGAAGAACATTATGGTGCCAAAATAAAATAAAAACCTTTTCGAAAGATATTAAAACGAACGCATCACACAATATATTCAAGAACATTCTACAAACAGATATAATTTCAGACTTTATCCTTAACGAATTGACTAAGAACCAAAACTTTTTTTAGATTGCGCAAATATACATAAAAAAGCAGAAACTAATAGGCGATCGAAACCCACCTTTAAAATAAAAAGTAATCAAAGAGAAAAACAAAATAGTACAACCCTACGAAAAAAATAAACAATTAGGATAAATAAATGTCAATAAAAAGAAACTGATCACAAAACTTATCACTTACAAATACTAAAACCGCAACGTTTCTTTACAGATTTCAACTCAAGACGTAGAGAACCCTAATTTACGAGCTTGGTAAGGGAGGATTTATATAAACTAAATAGAAATATTATTCGTATTGAACAGACCCTTGTTTGTATAGACATTTCTAAAAAAGCACTTATGATAAAACTAACTAAAACTAATTATAAGAATGTAAACATGCAAGTTCCCACGAGAAACGAACATACCTTTATGTTTAATAATTGCAGTATAAACGGAAAACGGAAAGCTATAGCTTTGATTCATTATAAGTGTTTAGTATTAGTGATATTGTGAAATAAATCGTTTTTTACTTCAAACGTCAAAATAGTAGTTCATTGTTCGACTGAGTAGTAGGCACCAAAGTTTGACATATACGCTACTTTTCCTTTTCCTGCCTCCGGGCAAAAGAGTTATATATATATATATATATATATATATATATATATATATATATATATATATATCATATACAGGATGGCCCACTTAAGCGGGATTGCTCCATAACTCCTTACCATTACAAATACGAAAAATGTATTATATAAAAGTTGTCCACAGTCATAAACTACACATTTTAAAATTATTTTCAGAAATGGCGGATTTCCGGTTATACCGGAAACTCATGCCAACTTCGTTATTTTAAATAGAACAACCTATATATTATTACATTTTTTAGTTCCTCGTTGAATTTAAAAGTCAATTTAATAACCATACTATGGGTCTACGTCGCATTGCTTCTGAGTTATTTGACATTTTGTAGAAAAAATGACGTTTGCAGTGCCTCCGAAAACTTTCAATATCTCGAAGACGGTACCGGTAGAGTGATGTGGCTTTCGTTTTTTACTTCCGAAAAGGGTACCGCATCATTCTCATTCATTGCCAAAAATCTTGCTTTTAGAATTCAGTAATTTCTATCCCTCCGAAAATAATTTTTTTCAAACATGGATAACTTGATTCTTTTAAATGGAACCACCCATATTTTCTTACATCAGCGGATAGAAACTTTCAATATCTCGAAGACGGATACCGGTAGAGTGATGTGGCTTTCGTTTTTTACTTCCGAAAAGGGTACCGCATCATTCTCATTCATTGCCAAAAATCTTGCCTTTAGAATCCAGTAATTTCTATCCCTCCGAAAATAATTTTTTTCAAACATGGATAACTTGACTCTTTTAAATGGAACCACCCATATTTTCTTACATCAGCGGATAGGAAATTAAATTTCCTTTCCATTGGTGTAACGTTATCGATATTTTGGAGTGATAATTTTTGGAGATATTCACATTTTTATATAATTTCAGTTTTTATTGCGCATTGCCGCGTTGATTTTGAAAACGTTTGTCAATTGTTTTAAACAACTGATAAGAAGTCTTGCTTTTAGAATTCAATCATTTCTATCGCTCCGAAAATAACTTTTTTCAAACATGGACAACTTGATTTTTTTTAATGCACAAGAAATAAATAATAAATACTCAAGAATTAAGAACACAAAACTCAAAAGAAATACACAAGAAATACGTAAGGAATGAACAATAAATACATAAGGATTGCACAAGTAATACAAAATAATTACTTAGGGCTTACACAAGAAATAGAGAAGAAATGCACACTAAATAGACAATAAATGCATAAGGAACGATCAATAAATACATAAGGACAATTACTTAACGATTACAGAAAATATACAAAAGGAATTCACCACAAATACATGTTATCCTGTTGACACGTTCCCTCGTTTGATACTGCACGCGTTCGGTGTTTGTAAAACATTGTAACAACGTTTGAAAGGCTGTTTCTCAGGGAATTCGTGGTTCAGGATACCGTACCGCATAAATCCTTGACGCCAATAACGCATTTCTTTGCTATTCTCCAAGAATGAAAGTCATGTCGATCAACTCTGCTTCGGACAACAACATTTTAATGGAAATGTCTTGTAGAAACACTTAAACTGATACACAAGACAGCAAAGCACAACAGAGGTTCGAGAAACTGACGTTTCTTATCAGTTGTTTAAAACAATTAACAAACGTTTTCCAAAGCAGCGCAGCAATGCGCAATAAAAACTGAAATTAGATAAAAATGTGAATATCTCGAAAACTATCACTCCAAAATCGATAATGTTAAATCAATGGAAAGGAAATTTAATTTCCTATCCGCTGATGTAAGAAGATATGGGCAGTTCCATTTAAAAAAATCCGGTTATCCATGTTTGAAAAAAACAAAATGTCAAATAACTCAGAAGCAATGCGACGTAGACCCATAGTATGGTAATTAAAGTTACCTTTAAATTCAATGAGGAATTAAAAAGTGTAATAATATATAGGTTGTTCTATTTAAAATAACGAAGTTGGCATGAGTTTCCGGTATAACCGGAAGTCCGCCATTTCTGAAAATAATTTTAAAACGTGTAATTTATGACAGTGGCAACTTTTATATAAGACATGTTTTCGTATTTTTAGTAGTAAGGGAGTTATGGAGCAATCCCGCTTAAGTGGGCCACCCTGTAGATATATATATATATATATATATATATATATATATATATATATATATATATATCATACACAGGGTGCCATTACTAATTGGAAATGTATTAACTGTATAATCCTGAGCTCAAAATATGAAGATTTAACCCAAATCACATAGATAAAATGTATCTCCTGTCTGAGTTACAGGGTGTTTTATTTAAAAATTTAAAAATTATTTGTGCCCAGTACTATTTGACGTTTTATTGTCATACTTGGCGGGAAGTGTAGGTGCTATACACCCTACTAAATTACTAAACTATGTTGAATAAACGTTTCTGGCTACTATAAGAGGCGTACGACAGGGCTAAACGGCTGATTGACCCTTCCCAAATTCTACGCCACTGACAAAATTTAAATTTTAGCACAATTTTTCGATTCTCTAATACTTTCTACGTAAATCATACTCTTTCTACATAAAATTTAAGGTAGCTGTTCATAGGCATCTATTGGCAATTCATTATCCCTCTATCCATTCTCTTAAGTGTTCCTGAGTGCTTTAGCACGATAGGCCAAATTTAGCCTATTCAGGTCCACAATTATGTCGGTGTTTTGGATTATTCGATTGCATTTATTAGCCATCCATTGCTTTGCTGACTATAGCAGTCTTCACTGTAGTTCATCTCAGTCTACTCATAGTGATAATCCACCTTCTATGTCAAATCAAGAAAGTAAAGCTGAAATGGCAAATTCAATCAACAAAGACATTCAACGTATTCTCGAATGGGGAAGCAATAATCTAGTTAAATTTAATGATAATACAACTCAGTGTTGCCTTGTGTCCGCCAAAAAGATCGATCATTTCCTGTTGTAAGTATGAATGTCTCAGTTCTTAAGTTTTCAGACTCTATTACTCTGTTGGATATGACTGTATCTTCAAATCTCTCATGGGTTGACCATCTTCTGTCAGCTACCAAAACAGCTGCTCGTAAAATAGGCTTTTTGTACAGATCTAAGCAGTACTTTACCTCTCGACAACTCCTTCTGCTGTATAAGGCCCAAATTCGGCCTCACCTGGAATATACTTCTCACCTCTGGGTTAGTACTCCTCAATACGCTCTCGATATCGTTGATTGTAATCAAAAGAGAGCGATTAGGCTTATAAATGACCCGTCCTTAACTTCTCACATACAGTCCCTTGAGCATAGAAGGGTGGTTTCAGTTCTTTCTTTGTATTATCGTTATTACAACTGCTATTGTGCTGCTGAATTATATTATTTGATACCATCTCGGGCTATCTTTGCGAAAAACACTCGGTTCGCTCATTCACATCATCAGTATGCAGTAAAAATCTCCACTTGTTGTACCAAACGGGAGCAATCCACATTTTTCTACACGGCTTCTAAACTCTGGAATGATCTCCCTAATTTCTGCTTTCCTCTCACTTATGATATGAGAAAATTTAAGGTAGCTGTTCATAGGCATCTATTGACAATTCATTATCCCTCTATCCATCCTTCTAAGTGTTCCTGAGTGCTTTAGCACGATAGGCCAATTTTAGCCTGTTCAGGTCCACAATCATAAAAAAAATGGAACTTTAATCCGGATTTACATAAAACATAATCTTATTTATCTAAATTTTTTCAAACGAATAGATACATTAAACAATTAAAACAAATTATGTTTCTAAAATGTTACAATCTAAGTAAAAAACCATTTTAATAAGAAAATATCGAAAAGCACATGAACTAAACTTAAAACCTGTTATAACAAACGTTCAATGCGACCCCCGTTTACCTTAATACGTTTATCCATACTTTTGCTAAACTTTAAAGTAATATTAAAATAATTTAAAAACACTTTAAAACAAATAAACTAATCTCTGAATTTATTTACAATATCGTAAATAAATGCGATTTGAGTCATTTCTCCACATCATTTAGATAAATGCTGTCATGGTATTAAAGTGCGTACGACATATTGAAAATAAGCTTCTGTTTTGTGTAGTTGTCTCTAGTCTGCCTTAATTGTTTCGATTTGGTAGGATGCTGTCATTGCTGTTAGTTGTTACTGTCACTTATGATTGTGATTTTTGTAAAATTTAAAAAGTCGATTAAGTGAAAATGCCACGGCACAACAATTTCACTAATCTTGAAATGCCAGATATGCTCTGTGTTTATGTAAACGAAAATTATCCCTGTCTTGCTGCTGCTAGAAAATGTTAAGAAATGTATCCAAACAGAGTTCAACCCAATCGCCAGACTTTCAGTAATATTTTTAGTCGAGTAGGGGAAACTGTATAATTTAGGTATAAAGGTAGTATGGGACGACCGAAAATATTAACTGTGGATCGGAAGGATGATATTTTAGTGCAAGTTTCTGATAATCCTGAACTAAGCACTCGGAGTTTAGCAGCAATGACTGGAGTAAGCCACTCTTCAGTATTTCGAATACTGAAAAATTTACGAAGTTACCACTTTACACTTGTCCATAATTATTCCCTTCACGAATGAATTTTGCTCAGTCGATGATAAATTAAAAAAAAAATAAAAATCGTAGTTTCATTAAAGAATATTTTTGCTGATGAGACCACGTTTACACGTAGAGGAGTTTTCAACTGGAGAAATAGTCACAAATGAGATATTGAACGTTCCCATCTATTCCGAAAATCACATTTTCAACACGAATCTAGGATTAATGTATGGTGCGGTATTTTGGGAGATAGTTTGTTGGGTCCTTAGGAATTACCAGCAAATTTGAATGGTAACTCGTATTTACAGTTTTTAAAACTACAATTTTTGGATTATCTAGAGGAATTGCCACTTAATCGAAAAAGAGAAATGTGGTACATTCACCTCATTAACCTTTAATAGTGCGGAACTATCTCGATCACCAATTTCGTCATCGTTAGATTGACAGAGGAAGTGAATTTCCATGGCCGCCTAGAACTACCGAAAGTAATCCCTTAGATTTCTATTTATGGGGGCATATGAAATCACTAGTATACTCCCAATCAATAGATACTCGTCAGGAACTATGGTAGCAAATTGTAAATTCTGTTAATGTTATTGCCAATCAGCCTAATATATTTTCTAAAGTTAGAAGATCGTTTAGCGAAAGAATGGATAAACTTATTGAGGTAAACGGGGGCCACATTGAACATTTGTTATAACAGCTTGTTCATGTGCTTTTTGAAATTTTCTTGTTAAAATTGTTTTTTACTTAGATCATTACATTTTCAGAACCACAATTTGTTTCTAATTGTTTAATGCATCTATTCGTTTTAAGAAATTTCGATTTAACCTAAAATATCTTATGTAGAAAGTATTAAAGAATCGAAGAATTGTGCTAAAGTTAAAATTTTGTCAATGGCGTAGAATTTGGGAAGGGTCAACCAACCATTTACCCCTGTCGTACGCCTCTGATAGTAGCCAGAAACGTTTATTTAATATAATTTAGTAGGGTGTATAGCACCTACACTTCCCGCCAAGTATGACAATAAAACGTCAAATAGTTTTAAAGTACTGGGCACAAATAATTTTTAAATAAAACACTCTATAATTCAAACAGCAGACACATTTTATCTAGGGGATTTGGGCTAAATCTTCATATTTTGACCTCAGGATTCTACAGTTAAAATATTTCCAATCAGTAATGAAACACCCTGTATTATATATATATATATATATATATATATATATATATATATATATATATTAATATATTAGATTACTCAGTGGCTCAGCGGTTAAGGTGTCATACTAGCAATTGAAAGGTAGCAATTTCGAATCGGAGTGTAATCAAGTGTTTAAGAAAAATCATAATTCAATTCAAGTGCGAAAATAGTCCTTCTCAGGACAAAGTCCGACGATGGAAAGTCAGCTTCGAAGCATCGCGCTACAAAAATAAAAACTGTGGAAATGAGCCGATCAACTTAACTAACTTTAAACTTGTTTTAATGACAGTTTTTCCTGCGTCCTTAAAGCTACTTTATAATTACTTTGGTAACTATATTATATACAAGGGATCTTTTTGATCTGCGGTTGTAACATATGGTGAATGCATCACTGAGCCAGCCCTAAAGATTTGAATATAAATAAATTTATCTAAATGAATTTGATAAAGTGATGTAATGTAAATCATTTTAAAAACTTAAAATAGTTAACTTCTTTGAACATTTATTTGGTCTGTTTAGTATTATAAACATGCTTATTTGTAAAATTGATTGTGTAATAACTTTGCACTGTAGTTTTTTCTAAATTGCTTGCTTCGCCTTGTACTAATATAAAGTCCCACTTGTATACAGGGTGTATTTTAAAATCACCGACAAACGAAAACTGGAGATTCGATGATTCAAAATAAGACAATAATTATCATAAACGCTTTTCCGAAAATGCTTCCTAACCGAGATACAGGTTGATTAAAAAATAATTTTTTTAAGTTTTTTTTAAGATTCCTCAAAAACTCCAAAATATATTACTCTGAGATTTGGTACACCTAAATGTCTAATTAAGTACAATTAATCAGGTGAGTTTGAGTCAACTGGCTCGATCCAGTGGCGTAGAACATGTTAAGTTAATCACTTTAAGTAAAAAAAAAGCGCACGTCCCTGCTTTTTTTGAAGAAATATTTTTTTGTTAAATTCAACATTTAATTCTGCAAATAAAATCATACTTAGTATTTTTTCGATTCGGCATCCGTTTTTGAAATATTTTGCATTAACATAAACGACTACATTATTCAGTAATAACCAAATTAAATAAATCAGAGATTGCTTTGCATTTGACAGTTACGTATCTTATGTTTGCTAAAATAGTTGCATTTACGCGTGTTTTGTAATTCATTGTTTGTGTCTAATTACTGTGAAAAAATGAATTATTCCAAACTAGAACTGGTCGATATGCATTTGTGTTATGGTAATACTAATTGCAATGCTCGTGCAGCTACTCGACTTTATGAACAAAAATTTCTAAATAAAAGACATCCACATCATATTACGTTTAGAACCGTTCATCGTAACTTGTTAGAGTTTGGAAGTTTAAAAGGAAAGAAAAATTCCGGACGAAATGCTCGTGTACCAGTTGAAATTGAGGAAAAAATTTTAGATAGAGTTTATGACAATTCATCAATAAGTACGCGTGAGTTAGGTTTAGAATTTGGTGTGTGCATAGCAAGTCTTGGAAAGTTTTACGAGAACAAAATTTACATCCCTTTCACCTACAAAAAGTGCATGCATTATTGCCTGCTGACCATCACCGTCGAATAAAATTTTGCGAATGGTTTTTAAATAAAAATGCCGAAGATATACAATGTGTTAGAAACTTATTGACCACTGATGAGTGTATTTTTTCCCAAAATGGAATAATAAACTTGCATAATTCCCACAAATGGTTAGATGAAAATCAGTATCCAACTGTAGTTACAGCTCACCAACATAGATTTAGCGAAAATATTTGGATAGGTATACTAGACGATCACCTAATCGGACCTATCCGCTTTCCTCAAAGACTTACTGGCGAATTCTATTTAAATTTTTTGAGAGAAGATTTGCCAGAATTGTTTGACGACGTACCCTTAGATGTTAGAATGAACATGTATTTCATGCATGATGGTGTACCACCACATTCTACATGAAACGTCAGAGAATTTTTAAATGCATGGTTCCCTGGACGCTGGATTGGCCGAGGAAGTGAAGGACCGTGGCCAGCACGATCGCCAGATTTAAACCCATTGGATTTTTTTGTGTGGGGGTATCTGAAAACTCGTGTCTATTCTGTTTAAATTGATAATCGAGAGCGACTTTGGAATCGCATGCAGATGGCATGTGATGAGATTAGGGTTATGCCACACATTTTTCAACGTGTTAGGTTTCATTTGCTAAGAAGAATACAAGCTTGCATTCAAAAAGAAGGGGGACATTTTGAACAATATGTATAAAAATAATTATTATTTTGTTTTTGATTCCTTCAATATCTCTTTAATAATGTTATTAGGTACATTATTAAAGAGATATTGAAGGAATTAACTGCGTTATTTTTTGTAAAATAAAACAAACTTTGATTTTTATTGAATAATGTGATCGTTTATGTTAATGCAAAATATTTCAAAAACGGGGTGCCGAATCGAAACAATACTAAGTATGATTTTATTTTCAGAATTAAATGTTGAATTTAACAAAAAAATATTTCTTCAAAAAAAGCAGGGACGTGCGTTTTTTTTTACTTAAAGTGATTAACTTAACATGTTCGACGCCACTGGATGGAGCAAGTTGACTCAAACTCACCTGATTAATTATACTTAATTAGACATTTAGGTGTACCAAATCTCAGTATAATATCTTTTGTAGTTTTTGAGGAATCTTAAAAAAATCTTAAAAAAATGATTTTTTAATCAACCTGTATCTCGGTTAGAAAGTATTTTCGGAAAAGCGTTTATGATAATTTTTGTCTTATTTTGAATCATAGAATCTTCAGTTTTCGTTTGTCGGTGATTTTAAAATACACCCTGTATAATATACACCTTAGCTTTGAACTAGGTGCTAGACATGATTAAGATTAATATATCTTTCTGACCTTTAGTATACCAGCATTATCTTATTTGTAAGTAAAATATCTAAAGTAGGTATTGAATAAATTCCAAATTAGGTACAAGCTGGTGAAATCCTTATCAATAAATATAACCACCAAAAAGACATTATTGTTACTCGTTTCGAGTATAACGTATAATAAAATACATCATTACTAATCAGTGTAATTGATTTTAAATGATTTTAAATGTTGTGGTTTGCAGGGACAGTCATAAAATTAACCGCAGTACAATCAACAACACTTATCAGAAATTAATATTCTATGGAAATATTATCCGTGGTCGACAATCACAATGGTTTGAAAATATCGATAATTAAATTTTATTTAAATGCTAATATTAAAGGTGGATTTTTATTAAGAACGCAAAATAATTTTGTGCGAACAGTATAAAATGTTAACTTTTATATAGCCAATAGATACATGGCATACATACACCAATACGTTAATGTGTGGAATTGCTTCTAATTAATCAATTTGTCCTTTGTACATTAATAACATCAGTTTGTATTTTAGATAAATTTATGTAGGTAGGTATTTATTGATATTTAAAATTCTCCTCTTATTCTGATTACAAGACTCTGTAGCAGCCACAATAAATTTTAAATCTACAATGATTCCGTAATTCACACGTTAATCAGGGAATCAGATAAACTTTTATTATGTGCATTAGTTTTTAATTTAAATATAATTTGAAAGCTTTTTTTTTATTTCCTGCAGTATATTTGAATAAGTGGTTGAGTATTTCGATGGTGTCATTCACACAAAATTAATTGATATTTTTGTCTAAACATATTTTTACACTGGTTACAGAATGTGTAACAATAAAGATTTGGTAAATAATGTAGCAACTTCAGATTATTGAGAAATATTACTTTCAGGTGAAAGAACAGATTATGATTAATTATTATAACTGTTGAATTGTAAGTGGTTTTTTCAATGAGATTTTAGCACCGGATGAGGAAAAGTTGATCTATCGTAATGTCAATTGAAAATAAAGCATAAAAAACGTTAACCATCAACTTTCACTAACACTGTAAAAGCAACAACGAGTTTAAACTTAACTATATTTAATCATTACACTCATTTTATTAATTTTCTCTTACTAAAAGCCATAAAATTCAAAGAAACCGAACCAATTCTCAATTGCACGTATTTTATTATAGATACTTTATCGACAATCAGTTATCGTGAGAAATAATTAACTTAATTACTTTCCCATGTAAATATCCAAACTAATTATTATTACATCAAAATAACACATTCAATATATTTGATATACAAACGTTTTCGTAGCTGGTGCGCTGTTTTAAACATTTTTTAGTGATGAGGAATATGACATTCAAGTGGACCTCATTTAACAACTGGGAACGAAAAATCGGTAAAAAATTGATTAAACGTAGCTCGGAAACTGTACCAAATAGGGGTTTCAAATTTTTCTCATTTTTAGCTGGCTAAAAAAAGATTTTTAAATAATTGTAAGAAACTGTCAAAATTTTCAATTATTTTTTATCTCTTGAAGAACCCACCTGTATGCTTTGAAACTTTCTGTAATTTTGATTTGAATTATCCGTAACTTACCATAATTTTCCCGTTAAAAAATGTTAATTTGTTTTTCTAGAAATTCTAATTATTTATAAAAAAGTGAAAAAATGTATCGTGCAATTTGACCCCCTTTACGCCTGTTTAGAGGGTTTTCCCAAGAACAATTATATCGGGACATACAGGGTGCGATATTAGTGCGTCGAAGTACGATATATCCGTTGATATATCCGTTATTAAAGGAGATATCAAAAAAAGTTATTTACAAAAATTATCGGCAACTTCAAACTTCACATTATGAAATTATTTTCGTATTTGCAGGGTGTTATATATTACCAGGGTGAACCAAACATACTTTTTTTTAAATGGGACACCCTATATATTATTTCAAATTTAGATTAAACTCATCTCCCCATACTTCCAATATAGGGTTTCATTACGTTATACATGGTATTTCAAAAGTTATGGTCAATTGTACACGAAAATCATTCTCATTTCAACGTCCTGTATACCCTAGACAGAACAAGCTAACAATAATTTTTTTTTAGGCATAACTTTTTGACATTGGTATAGTGTTACGAGAAAGTGCTATTTCTGTATTATTGCACCAATTGGATATATAGTGAGCCAAAACCCTAACACATGATTTGGCAATTTTTCCAAATGAATCACACTGTATTTTATGTTAAAAAGTGAAAATACACTTTATGTTCTTTACATCAATACAGCATTGTAGTCGATCTTCAAATTCTCGACTGACATTTATTAACATTTCTACATTAATACTCTGGAATGCTTCTCGTATTCTATTCTTGATATCATCTTGTGTGATTGGAGGTATTTGATAAACATCGTTTTTCACATAACTCCACTTCAAGAAGTCAAGTTTACTTAACTCTGGTGAACGAGCTGGCCATGCAATCCTCTTTCCACCCATCTTCCAAGAAAATGAGTATTAAGATTATTATGAATTAATCTAATGTGATGTACCGGAGCTCCATCGTGTAAACAACCACATTCTTTGACGAATGTTAAGAGAAACGTTTGCCAACAGTAATGGTAATGATTTTGTAAAAAGTCTAAATAAACCTCACCATTCACTGCTCCATCGAAAAAATGTGGTCGAATTACGTGATCTCCAACTATACCATCACAAACATTCAAAGGCCACCTAGTTTGACTATGAGTTGCTATAAGATGGGGATTACTTGTCGAATAATAATAGAAATTGTGTCTATTCACAGTTCCATTTTTATGAAACGTGGCTTCGACTCCAAAGAGGACAAAATCAAAGAAATCCGCCTGATTGTGGATTTGTTGTTGAGCCCATTCACAAAAAGCAACCCTTTTGTGATAGTCATCTTCGAGTAATTCTTGATGCAACTGGATATGGTATGGATGCATCTAACTTTTCCGCAGTATTCTTCTGACGGACCTGTCACTAATATCATGCTGAGGCGAGATTTCACGTGTACTAACATGTGGATTAAACGTAACTTCAAGCATCACGTTAAATTCATTTTCCTCGTTAAACACAGGGTTTGTCCTTTCCATTTTTTCATAAACGACTGAACCCATACGTTTAAAACGATCTACTAACCTTTCTAACGTTATTTTCTCGGGTTGTCTTCGTAAATTCTTGTAAATTCTTTGTGCTAATAAACAATTTTTCATACATTCCCCCAGTACCCATATCATGTCTGTTAAATCCTCAACAGGAAAGTTCATTTCAAACAGTATTTAAGTGTTTACAAATTAATAAACACTACACAATCTCAAAGAAGTTTGTTAAATGGCAAGCTACTAATCATTACTGAATAATATCTATCTGTCTTTTGTCTACGGCTAACTTGTTATAATAGAAATTGTTAAAAAATCTTTTTCTGTTATTAAACTGAGAATATAATTCACATATTACATGGTACATTTTTGATTACTTTCGTTGGTTAAAATATAAAAACAAAATCGCAGAATAGGCTATCAAATCTCTGATAATTTTATCACCGCATGTTGACTGTCACGTGCTTTTAATGAATAAAATAGTTTACTGTCAAAGTGATAAAAAGTTTCAAAGAAATAAATAATTATATTGATTATCTGGCAACTGTAATATTTACTATCAAAATGACAGATCATTTAAAATTGTAAACTTTAAAAAATATATTTTCTATTAACGTTCATTTATTCTCTTACCAAATATAACACGTGTTATGATTAATAATCGATGATACTACTTATTAAAACCTGTAGAAAATTGAACTCGTTCAATTTTCATCGGTTTAACTGGAGTACCACCAATGATAATCGTAACAAATGTGTTCGAGTTTTGGCTCGCTGTATATTCAATTGGTGCAATAATAAAGAAATAGCCTGTCCGGTAGAACTGAACGGGTATCGGATTAAAAGGAGGATTGTCAATATATGGTTCTTTGTTGTATAATCGCTTATGCTTTCTGTTACTTATTGTACGTGACAAAGAAAGATGGATATATTATGAATAATGCCTCTATTTCTGCCGAACAAAAGCGTTTGCAACTTTCACACATAATGACAAGGCAATAAGAATCAGATGCAGGTAGAATAGAAATTCAATAGGTATAATAAAATGCCAGTGGTTCTCAACACTGCTTTATACATTTAAAATTTATGGAAGAATGAAGTTTTATAATAAACATTTATAAAAGCCATTCATAATGAATAATTCGATTAAGTATAGGTATTTCAATTTACATTTAGAAAGTTCATTGTATACCTAAGTATGGTAATGACGTTTTATGTACTCAATTACAAAAGAATCCAAATAAATATGCAATACTGTAACAATAAGTAATTAATAATAGATTATTATACCATTTAGTAGGTACATATAGGTATAAATAAAACAACTGCAATATCTATATTATCATTATTCTTTGAGTAAGCGTTTATATAAACTAACCATTAATATAATGCCGAAAAAGTTGAGTAAAGAAATTCGCGAATTAGTTTTAAATACAGTCGATTATTTTAAAGAAGAAAAAGAAAATGGTGGTCCACTATTATCTACATTTTCTGTTCAACAAAGAACAGCAAACGCGTTAAAACTTTCGGTTTCGACGGTGGATGAAGTAAGACCTCTTATTTTCACAGTTAACACTGAAGAAAGTGATGACGATGATCTTTTCCAAGATTTGGATGACTCAGGAAGTGATGAATCTGAAGCCGAATGACAATTATAATTTTTACATTTAATTATAAAAGTATATCTTTGTAATTTAATTAATATTTACTAACTATAATAAAAATGTATTTGTTATTGTTGTTATAAGTATAAGTGAAAGGTGTCAATTGAAATTACTTATAGGTAATTAGTAATCGATTATTATTTTTATTATACAAAAGTTGCATTTCTTCACAAATTATATAATGTTAAAGCAGTGTTGAGAACCACTGGCATTTTATTATACCTATTGAATTTCTATTCTACCTGCATCTGATTCTTATTGCCTTGTCATTATGTGTGAAAGTTGCAAACGCTTTTGTTCGGCAGAAATAGAGGCATTATTCATAATATATCCATCTTTCTTTGTCACTACAATAAGTACGAGAACAGAAACATTAACTTTCAACACGAATAGAACCATATATTGACAAATCCTCCTTGTTAATCCGATACCCTTGCAGTTCTACCGAAGATAGCACTTTCTTGTAACACTGTACCAGTGTGAAAAGTTATGCCTGGAAAAAATTATTGTTAGGTTGTTCCGTTTAGGGTATACATGGGTGTATAACGTAAACTGTATATTGGAAGCATGGGGGAGATAAGCTTAATCTAAATTTGAAATAATATATAAGGTGTCCCATTTAAAATTCGAAGTTGCCTAAATAACTTTTCTTGATATCTCCTTTAATAACGGATATATCGTACTTCGACGCACTAATGCCGCACCCTGTATGCATATGCAGGGTAGGTGTCTACTGCGTGGACGGGGGATTTCTCCTTAACTATTAGAGATATCAAAACCGATTTTGGTGTAGTAAACACGATCATTGGACTTACACTCTAAAAATATTTAGGTATATACAGGGTGATTACCAAAAATATTCCAACCTATACCTGTATTTTTTTAATGGAACGCCCTTCATATTTTTGCATTTTTAGATTCACTGTTACATTTAGAATAAAAGTATAGAAATTTGTATCTGTATCACTAACCGTTCTGCAAATATCGTCACTTTAGTACCAAAATAGAGTTAACTTTGGAACTACGATTCGAGCGTTGTCACCACGATTTTGTAAATCTGTTTATACCACCGACTATTACTAATAGTCTACTAACAAACAAACTGGGAAATTTTTCAAAAACATGTAAAACTATACAGTATGATTAACTTACGCGAAATGTAATTTTTCTCAATTTTTTCAAATGCATCATCCTGTATATTTTTTCACATTTCCATTCCCCGTGAAAAAATAGATACTAATTGATAATCGGTTTCATGGCCATAAGACGGATCTTTCTTGAGATATTGACGCTTTATTTGAAAATATTGACGTACAGAAGAACAAGTAAAACAAAATCCAGGGTAAATAAGAAAATGCAAATAAATACTTTAACTGATAGGAAAACTTAATTAATAACTGAACAATAAAATAATTCTCTACACCTAAAAATAAGTTGAACAAGTAAACATAAACGAATAAAGCCATAAATTCAAATTAAATGTTCAAAATGTTGACCACGCCTAGCTAAACACTTTGCAATTCGCACGGTAAACGAAAGATTCACTCACAACAACATTAGAGGCGAAATGGATTGAAACGCAGCTTTAATTCTAGTTTTCATATCTTCGCTTGTGGTGGGAGGATGTTGGTAAACTTTTTCTTTAACATAGCCCCAAAGAAAGAAATCAAGGGGCGTAAGATTCGGTGATCTGCTAGGCCAGTTTTGCACACCACCTCGTCCTATCCACCTCGTCGGATAATTACTATCGAAATATTGCATAACGTTGATTGCATAGTGTGGAGGGGCGCCGTCCAGTTGAAACCACATCATACGAATATTATCTACCTCGATATTTTCCAAAGCTCGGGTAAATAAATTTCTCCAGTAACACTCCCATCAAAGCAAAAAAGACCAATCACATTGATTATACCACTTCACACATTAACTGACCATCGATTCTGGTAATTAACAACTCTTAAGATGTGTGGATTAGTATCTGAATAGTAATGATAGTTATGTGTATTAACATTGCCATTATTGTGAAAAGTTACCTCATCCGTAAATAGAATGTTGTTAACAAAATTGGGTTCTTGACTTTAGTAGTTACCCATTCGCAGAAAGATTCACGATTTTGAAAATCTATTTCACTTAAAGCTTGATGTTGCTTGATATGATAAGGATTCAATTTGTTTTTTTTTTTTTGATAAAGCTGCGAAATTTATTTCTATTTAGCGCTAGGTGTGTACTTAGCTCTCTGGACTAATTTGCGGATTTTCTATAAGAGATGCCACAACTTGAAACTCAATTCCTTCATTTGGGCTTTTTTCGCGCTTTGGACAACACACACTTCCAGAATCTATAAATCTCTCAGCTACATTCATAAACGATTCTTTCCACGGCTGTCTTCTCTCTGAGTATCGTCCACAGTACAAACGGGTAGCCAGCAAAACATTTATTTAAGCTTCGCCGTAAGTAAAGATCATATCGACCATTTCTTCTTAGGGAAAATTCATTTTATACAAAAATTGACAAAACGACAATCCAAAAACACACAAACTAACAATATTTTATTATTTATAGAAACGTCAAAACAATAGATGCAATTGCTTCTCTTTGTTACGAGCGACTAGCCAACCTGATTTGTTTTTTTTTAATGCTATCATAGTAAATTTGTATTTTAGAATATTGTTACCTAATTCCGTCAATATTTCAAGAAGTGTCCGTCTTATGGCTATGAAAACTATTATCAATGAGTTCGAACAGAATTTGAAAATAGGCTGCATTATTATATGCAAGTTAATGGTGGTCATTTTGAGCAATACATTAAATAGATCTGGTTTATTATTTACTGAAGCTTCTTTATTTGTGACTTTTTTGTAAATTGATCGACACATCATTAAAAATAGGTGATGAGGTCGTATGCAGTACATAAAAACTTAAAAAAACAGGGTATTTGTGTATAAATCATAACGCGTTTGTGAACTTTTGGTGCATCACTGTATTCACAATGAAAAGGGATTTAAATTGATGTGTCACAAGTGGGGCAGTTTCGTTTGAAATTTTAATATTGTGGTTGCTAGGGGTGGGGGGGGTGGACATATGGAGTTGGCTTTACGGTACGAAAAACTCCCCTCAAGAACGAAAATCGACGGGTCTTGGCGAATTTAGAAATATTTCTCGGTTTTCTGACTGTAGGGGGGGTCAATTTTTCGTTGAGAAACCCTGTATGTATATGTATATATTGGTGTCGATGATGTAGCAATCTCAACAAAACTGTTAGTTCGAGGTTTCGGCAAGGTCCCACTTGCCATCATCAGGATACGGTTAACCTTCGGCTACTGCTTCTCGTTACTCGTATAGAACTCTTTAGAACATACAATATATATATATATATATATATATATATATATATATATATATATATATAATATAAATTAGCTGGTAAAGGAATCTCTCGCAAATCGTGCAGGTTTATAAAAAATTGAACGTTGCTGTTCAGTCGCATAAATCAAAATTCTCATAAGATAAATAAACTATTCGGTAACTCGAATGTAAATAAAATATCTAATCTTTTGGATTTGGTACTCCGTAAATAACAATAGCGAGAATGAGATCACAATAATATTAAATAGAAATGAAATAATACTCTCAAGTCATTAACACTATTCGTATATTATCATAAAAATTAGAATAAAGTAAACAATCAGTGCATTGCCCAATACACCTTAAATACATTTTTATTACTTTCTTATGTAACATTTCTGGAAAAATTTAAGTGTAATGACTCTTACAAGATTCAAATTCCCAAATAATTAACATCAAAAGGAATAATGATAACAACGAAAACACAAATTTGGCAAATTTTAGTATGCAGCATTCAGTTTATAATAAAATAACATACAATGTAAAATGATACAATACGTGGGTGAGTACACTTTCGTAAAACTTATCTGAACCGCAGGAAGGGCGTCATACAAAACTATACACAATAGGAAGCGTATTCATCTGCCTAAATAAATACAAATAAACCACTATTAAAATCACCAACGAAAAGTAAACGTAGAAAAGTAGTTACCTTCACTCGCACAAAATGATCAATCGAAACATTCCCTTCCCCCTCACAACGATAACGGAAATGCTCGACCATTGACCTTTTCGGTATTTATTCGATGGATACCAATAACTTCTTAATTTCTTATATTCTCAAATCATATTTACTAGAACTTCAGTAACGAAAAATCTTTAAACCAAAAACGAAATGGTTCGGTCACTTTTCCATCTGGCTTAACGTATATACACAAATATTACTTTATTCACAAGCATTCTTTGACTTTTATGTAAACAATACTTTATTAAAGCGATATTTATTTACAGCATTAAAATACTGGCCAACCCTAAAAAAGTTGTTTATGTTAATTTTCAGATTTCCGCGTGTGGTATGCAATACCCTTGATTCTTCGAGTGTAGTCTCGACTCCTATCAGAACAAAAGCTACATTTCCGCAAAGTACTATTTGCCATCTTCTTGTTCTCTTCATCTGCTTGGCTCGGCTCGGTGTTACTCGAATCGAACTGATGTTCTGCTGTCCAGTCTTCTGATTAAATTTGGTGTTGTATACTTTCACCACTTATACTTCCGCTGCTTTCATCTTTTCCGTTTTCTCGGTGTTCCTTGACATTCTTCCATTTGTTCGCGCTTTAGGTGTAGGTGATTACTGCGAGGGTGAGAGCTTCCTCGTGTGGCGATGCTAGGCGAGTGGGCTAATTTCCACGTATTAGGCAGCCTTCCGTCTCGTGTGTTGAGGTTCTCTTCATGGTTTTAATTTCGATGGCCTCTGCGATGGTCCTTTTTGTCGCGTTTTTATGTTGTCTATCATCCTGATATTTTCAAACGCTCTGGTACTGCCGACGTGCTGCGCTAGAGGTGATGTAATTGTCATGTCTTCCCCTCCACAGCTTTTTTGTGTGACTCGCGTCGAACGTTGATCCTCCTGCTTGCTTCTCTCATGCATATCTTGTCACATGTTCCAAATAGGAAGGTGTAGAGCCCTTGCTCCTCCAAATTGCTCCATTCAAATTTTTATCGTACACTATTATCCATAATTAAACAAAGAACATTAAAACTAAAGTGATCCAAGTAATTATGCTCCCTTGAGACGTGCTGTGCGCAGTAGCCATTATTTCGGCGATTTATTCCGTGTCTGTCGAATTTTGAGTCTGCAGGTATACACATGAACTCACAAAAGTCGACTCGTCTTGTCTCAGCACTAAAACGTAATCCATGCACAGTTATCTCAGAAAAGTGGTCCATTTTGTTTTCTTAAAATTCTGTGGATTCCCAAATGCAACGCTGGTCCTGTAGTTGAACTCCGTGGGTAAGTTTGAAAATAATCCAACATTTTCACCTCGGTATCTTCGTTATCTATTACGGGCTTTAGGTGATATCGAGTTGCAATTACACAGCCCAGTTGCCATCAATAGAGCTTCGATTCTTGCCAATTTTCCGTGAAGCGGTCGGGATACCATTCGTTAAATAATCTGCATGTTCGTCTGACAATTGAGCCACATTCACCATGCGTATAACACAAATTTAACAAATCATTATTGGAATATTCTTCAATATTCTCCATTATGAACTGTACTTGAGAAAAAATCACTGAGCTGTAAGTGGATACCTAACGAATCTATGAGCTGATACTGCTTTGACATAAAGTCAACATTGTTTCCATTCCTGTCAAAATCAAGGAGTTTAATCTAATTTTGATAAACAAAATGGATTAACAAGAAAACCGTTGGGAAAGTTAGAGCGAATAGATGCACAATAAATACATACTTGAATTAATATCCCAACAAAATATAGAAGTAATTTAATTAACCAAAAAACTCAACCTCAACTGTTATATTAATAGTTTTCGAAATATTCAAGAAAGGTGCTTTAGCGCCTTCACCTTTACTTGTGGACCGATTTTAACCAAAAGTTGATAGAACTGAGATAATTATAACATCCGTACTTTAATTTGGGATGGTTATTAAAATTATTAATTAAAACGCTTAACACTAAATATCCCAAAACGTTTACTGAGATATTTCACTAATACGTCTGCACTTAGAATACCATTAACACGCGTCAAGTGCACGCGGTTTATGCACGCGATCGCGTACTTTCCCAATTAAGCGACCATAAGCCTACCCACTTCTACTTGTACACTGACTTTTAAGTGCATGGTTGCTAAACGTTTGTACATTTTAACGCCACAAATTGGTTTCAAGTGGAAAAATTAATATGTGTCAATATAAGTCCTGTCAAACAAAAATGTAGTATGATCTATCCATACGTAAAAAGAATTCTTGAGCACGTAATACTCCCGTACTATACAACAATTTATACAAATTGTAATTTTTACCTTCCAACCTACATTACAGGTATGGAAAAAACATTATTGCGGGTCTGACATAATCAGCTAGAAAGAAACCCTATAAGCGTTATATGAGTGTGAGAGATACATAACTTTATCGGTGTTGCCACTTATACATATTTGCATGTAGGCACAAAATATTAACTAAATACTTTACACTTAAACATTAAATGATAATACCTCAAACATCCAAGTTCATTGTAATTGCTAATTTATGACATGGTTGGATTACTACCCGTAAGAAGAACCAAGAAGAAACTTACGAGAGCTACAAACAAGAACATTAACATTTACATTGATAGTAAAACTTAAGTTTAAGGTTTAACTTTAGCATTATAATTCTTATTCAAAAACCAACTATTTTTAAAAATGAACATAATACACTTTTTTCAAAACTCTACTTTATAAGATCTTCGAAAAGACCTACATCTTGCGCAAAGCAGTAATCCAATCTGTGATAAAATTCAGTTCGGGTGTTTCCTAACATTTCTTGGGTGATGCTGTTTAAAGAGTCTGAAATTTTGACACGAAGTCCATCCAAATTGTTAGCACGTTCACGCCTGTGATCATAAATTTGCTGGGATACGTATCCCCAAACAAAAAAGTCCTTCGGCGCGATATCAGATGAGCGAGGAGGATATTTAATAGTACCTTTTCTACTAATAATACGGTTAGGGAACGTAGTTTCCAAAAACTGTTGAACCCTTATAGCATTATGAGCAGGACAGCCATCTTCTTGATACCAAATGTCATCAAAATTCAAGTTTCCGTTGATAAAAAATGGACCAATTATGGAATTGCCTAAAATTCCTGCGCACACATTAACTTTTTGGGGGTATTGTCTCCGGTAAGGAATATTAATGTGTTTGTTTTCCTGAGAGTAACCAACAGTGACAGACGGATTGTTATGGCCATGTAAGTTAAAAGAACACTCGACGGTAAACAAAACATTTTCAATAAATCTTTCGTTTTCATTAGCCATATTCATCATATCTTCACAAAATTCCATACGCTTTTGATGATCTTCTGTAAAAATTTCTTGTGTAGTTTTCAACTTATAGCAATAATATTTATTCCTTTTCAAGACAATTCAAAATTGGTTTAATATTCATTTCTTCAGCAATTTTTGTACTATTGCACGGGAAATTAGTTTCTGCTAAACTACACACTGCAATTTCTTGGAGTTCGCGTTCTTCGTTTAAATTACGACCAGGATGCTCACCATCATTACCATCAATGCTACTGCATTTTCTACAATTATTTAAACATCCACATCTTCCAAGTTTACAAACAGTACGCATAATGGTACTTTCTGATGGAATTGTCCTGTTTTCAAAGGAATAAGCAAACCTCCCAATTATTTCTTGTGCTTCCTGAATAATACCACTTAATAATCTGTATTTTTTCTTCAGTGGAATACATGAGTATTGTGGCGGGCTTGCAAAAACACTGATTTTCAATTCTCGTTGACAGTAGCAATTAAATGTGTCATTGATACTAGCCTTCTCAAAAGACGCATGTATGACATCAGCGCTTTTAGTTTGTTGTGTATTCTATCTCACTTAGCATGTGAACTGATTGTACTGTCTTTGTTTTACTTATTATAAGTCAGACCCGCGATAATATTTTTCCATACCTGTATACATATGTAGGTATGGATTGCTATCGACTTTTTTTTCACTATCATTAATAGACTTATTAGGTCATTTACAACTTTTGGTCAAATTTCGCCAAGACTGGCCATGATGTCTTGATATCTGTGTGTCTGTGTGTGTGAGTGGGAGTGGATGTATGTTATTATCCACGATAACTCCAGAACGAAAACACCTACGTAATCAAAATTTTGTATTTAAGCTTGTTTTTATTTCGCTTAGAGCTGATTCGATTTTGGGAGATATCCAGAGGCAGTGAGGGGGAGTATATTATGGTCAGTTTTCGGTTTTTATCAAATATTTCTAAAACAGTTAGATACTTCAAAGATATAAAAATACCTAGACATAGACCTAGTGAGAGAATGAACAATTAATTAACGAAGCAAATATATGTGGGTGAGGTTAGAGGTAAGGCAGGGCCTGGTAGGCCGCATAAAACTTGGCTGAATGTAGTAGAATGTATGGTAAAAAAAAAGAAAAATAATGTATGAATCTTACGGAAGCTAGGGAAGTATGCAGGGATAGGAAAGCATGGATAAAGATAGTGAATGAAAAACAAATAAGAGGCAGGGATTGTTTTGCCTACGCCGCAAGGGAATGGCGTGAAGGTTATGTTATGTTATGTTATATATAGACCTTAAACATATCGATTAATTATGTTCTAAGCAATTTTTTGATACGACGTGTAATTTACCGGCAAAAAAATTCCTAAGGTAGAATTTAAGTGTTAATTCTAGTTTTTTCAATATCTGAAGAGCAATTAATTTAATTAGAAAAAGTGTAGACATATTTTTTAAAGAAAAATTTTATATTACATAACTTTCTTCTATTCTTAATGTAACGCAAAGTAAGTCTAAAAATTAATTAAATATAAATGTAAATGGTTAAACTGTGTTATTGGTATTTTATAGAAGCGGGCGGCTTTAAATTTTTTTTGAAGTTAACATGTATTTATGTCTATTAATCTCTATCTGACATGAAGTTTTAAATATCGCTCTGACATATTTCTACAATGTTGCCTGTTTTCGTTATGAACGCATAAAAAAGAGGTTGCATCCTAAAAAAATTATAATTAAAATTATTTTATTTTTAAATTAGCATCGGGATATCTGTTAACCTCTGTCTGGCATGAAGTTGTAAACGTCTGTTTGACATAAGTTGTTTTTAAAATGTTGCCTATTCTCATAATTAGCTTGTTATAAAAAAGGGTACAGAATTGTCCTAAAAAAACTGTTATAATTATTCCATTTCTTTTAATTTCCATTTTGTAGGTTGGAAGCGCGTGTGGTGTTCCACACCAGATATTTCTAATAATGATAGTAAGTAAATTTGTTATATAATTTGACATAACAAAGTAGTGTAATACTAAAATAATTATATTTTGCTTAGTGAGTAAATAGTCTTACCAAATAGAATTTGTGCTTTTTAATTTTTGCCGTGGAAAAATCTAAAAAAACTCGTTTCCAAGTAAATTGTTTAACAAAAAACACTCGCCTAAAAAACACTCGTCTTCAACTCTTGTTTTTAATAACGTTCGCGTTTTTTGTTAAACAATTTAATTTTCAACTTTGTTTGGAAAAATTAAAAGCACTTCTGATATTACTCCCAATAATATAATAGTTCTCGCACAAATGATGTGTTCTAGCTAATTTAGTTCAATTAAGGGAGTTCTGTATTCCCCAACATTATCTTGAAGGTTATCTACTATCCACATGTTATTTTGAACAAATTTGTATAATTATTATAAGTTTTTGTTATGAACGAATAAGTTCAAACGTAAATATGTAATTAAAAATTATTATTAATTTTATTAAATACATAAATTAAAAGTTTACCTCGAGTAGGATTTGAACCTACGACCTGTACTTTGCTAGAGTACCACGCTAATGAACTGCGCTATCAAGGTTCAAGTTCCAATCGATGTAAATTTTGTCTTTATGTATGTAGAACTGATGTAAATTCTAAATATAATGAGATTACAGTCAAATTACTTATATTAATGGAATGTGAGCCTGCAATATCGCAAGGATTCACACATACCAAAGCAACTTGGCTAATATTAAATTATTATAAGTTTTTGTTATGATCGAATAAGTTCAAAGGTAAATATATAATTAAAAATTATTATTAATTTTATTAAATACATAAATAAAAAGTTTACCTCGAGTAGGATTTGAACATACGACCTGTACTTTGCTAAAGTACCGCGCTAACCAACTGCGCCATAATAATTTTTAAATTTGTATAATGTTGTCTCCTTTCAATTGTTACTTTCTGGTAACCAAACTTTATTAATTCTTCCGTATCATTTACATTAATCGATGTGTTATTCATTTTAGTAAGATGTTTGGCTTGTGCCCACAATATTTCGATTGGGCTTAATTCGCAGTGTATAGAGGTAAACGAACAACATAATGACCTCTCTCCCGTCCCATATAGTCAAGCTTATATTAGTCGCACTAATGCCTCACTTGTGCTACAAAAGCCAATAGGTCTCGCTTCAATATATTATCTTCAATGGGTATACCTTTCTCATTAAGCCACTGTATAATATGTTCTTTTCGCCACACCGTTATTTGCAGTTATCCCTTCTTTCCTACTGCGATAAGAAACATTGTCGACAACGATAATTGAATTCGGTGGTATATTTGGAACAATCTAATTGTTAAGCCACTTCTCGTAAGTACTAGGATTGTTCAATTGAAACCCATCTTTGGTCTATAAAAAATATATTCGGAAATAAGTTTACAAATAATCAACTCCACAATTAAGGCACACATCCCCACTTCTTCACCAACCTATTTATACCTTGCTCGTAAAATTCTCGTGGCTGCTGGTTGAAGAATTCGTTGATGACGTTTTGTGTTTCAGGATCCAATTTATAGGATCTACCTCTCAATACCTCTTGCAGTGGGCCAAAGATATGGAAATCGGAAGGTGACAAATCTGGGCTGTAGGGTGAATGTTCTAAAATCCTCCAATCTTGTCTTTGTAAATTTTATTTCACTACATTGGACACATGAGGCCACGAGTTGTCGTGAAGCAAAATGACACAGATGGAAAGATTTCCTGGACGTTTTCGTCTTATTGCCCGATGAAGCTTATTCAGAGTCTGTTGTATAGATTTGCATTAATATTCACACTGTGTCCTTTAATTTCTATAATAATGCCACCAAGTTTCGCCAACAGTAACTATTGATAAACGGAAGTTACATTGCCATTTTCGTTGTACTCCGTAAGGAGTTGCTGAGATAAACCCATCCGCAAACATTTTTGATCCTCAGACAAAAGAGGAACCCATTGAGAGCAAACTTTTTTGCAACCCAGTACACATGGAAACACACACTCACGCACGTCCACACGCACACACGCACACATGCAATCACACACGCACACACGCACAGACGCAAACGCACACATGCTCACACGCTCACACGCACACACGCATACACGCATACACGCACCCACGCACCCACGCACCTACGCACCCACGCACACACGCACATACGCACACAGGCACACGCACACACGCACACGCACACACACACACAGCACACACCACACACTCACACTCACACTCACACTCACACCACACTCACACACACTCACCACACACTCACACACCACACACCACACCACACACACACACACCTCACACACTCACACACACCTCACACACCCACACGCTCACACCCCACACCACACACACTCACCCACACACTCACACACTCACACCTCACACTCACACTCACACACTCACACACACCACACACACTCACACACTCCACACTCACACACACCACCACACACACTCACACACCACACACTCACACACTCACACCACACACTCACACACTCACACCTCACACACTCCACACACACACACACACATCACACACCACTCACCACACTCCACACACACACTCACACACTCACACACCCACACCTCACACCTCACACACCACACACTCACACCACACACTCACACACTCACACCACACACACACTCACACACACACTCACACACACACCACACACACACCAACCACACACCACCTCACACCACACACCCACACCACACACTCACACACCCACACCCACACACTCACACACCACACCCACACACACACCACACACACACACCACACACACACACACACCACATCACCACACCACACACTCACACACTCACACCACACACACACCACACACACACCACACACCACACCACACACCCACACACCACACACCCACCCACCACACCCACACACCACACACCCACACCCACACACTCCACACACCACACACCACACACCCACCACACCCACCACTCACACACTCACACACACACCCACACCACACACACACCCACACACACACTCAACACCACACACACACCCACACACTCACACACCACACCACACACCACACACACCCACACACCCCACACCACACACCACACACACACCACACCACACACCCACACCTCACACCCACACCACACCCACACACCCACACCACACACCCACACCACACCACACACCCACACCCACCCACACCCACACCCACCACACCACACCACACCACACTCAACCCACACACCCACACACTCCACCACACACACACCACACACCACACACCCACACCTCACACACCACCCCACCCACACCACACCACACCACACCCACACACCCACACCACTCACACACCACACCACACACTCACCACCACACACCCCACCCACACCACACACACTCCACTCACACACCCCACACCACACACACCCACCCCACACCACACCACACCACCACCCCCCACACACCACACCACACCCACACACCACACCCACACCACACACCCACCCCACCACACCCCCACCACACCACACACCCACACCACACACCCACACACCACACACCACACCCACACACCCACCACACCACACCCACACACCCCACACCCACCCACACACCACACCTCCACCACACACCACAACTCACACCCACACCACACCCACACCACACACCCACCACACCCACACCCACACCCACACACCCACCCACAACACACCACACCCACCCACACCACCCCCCTCACACCCCACTCACACACCACACCCACACCCCACACACACTCACCACTCACACTCCCACACACTCACACACTCACACACTCACACCTCACACTCACGCTCACACCACAAACACTCACACCTCACACCTCACACCTCACACACCTCCACACACTCACACACTCACACACTCCACACCACCCTCACACACTCACACTCACACACTCACCTCACACACTCACACACTCACACTCCCACACACTCAACACTCACACACTCACACACTCACACACTCACACTCACACACTCACACTCACACACTCACACTCACACCACACACTCACCACACTCACACACACACACACACACTCACACACACACCACACTCACCTCACACACTCACACACACTCACACCACTCACACACTCACACACTCACACCCACACTCCACCACACTCACACACTCACACACTCACACACCACACACTCACACACTCACACCTCACACTCACACATCACACCACTCACACACTCACACTCACACACTCACACACTCACACCACACTCACACACCACACTCACACACTCACCACACCACACACTCACACCACCTCACACCTCACACTCAAAAAAAAAAAAAAAAAAAAAAAAAAAAAAAAAAAAAAAAAAAAAAAAAAAAAACACTCACACACTCACACCTCACACTCACACACTCACCCACACTCACACACTCACACTCACACTCACACACTCACACACCTCACACACACACTCACACACACTCACACTCACACCACTCACACACTCCACCACACTCACACACTCCACACCTCACACACTCACACACTCACACTCACCTCCACACTCACACCTCACACACTCACACTCACACACTCACACACACTCACACACACCCCCCACCTCCACACCACACCACACACACACACTCACACTCACACCACACCACACACCACCCACACCACACCCACACCCACCACACACTACACCCACACCACACCCACACCCACACCACACACTCACACCCACCACACACCACACACCCACCCCACCCCACACCCCCCACCCACACCCACACCCACCACACCCCCCACCTCACACCCACCACCCACACCCACCACAACCACACCCACACCCACACCCCCCCACACCCACACCACACCACACCCCACCCACACCACACCCACACACACACCACACCACACACACACACACCACACCCACACACCCACACCACACACCCCACACCACACCACACACTCACACACCCACACTCACACACTCACACCACACCACACACACCACACCTCACACCACACACCCACACCACACTCCACACTCACACTCACCCCACCCCCCCCCCACCCCCCCACCCCCCACCCCCCCCCCCCCCACCACCCACCTCACCACACTCCACACTCACACACCCACCACACCTCACACACCACACCACACCTCACACACCACACTCACACACCACACCCACACCACACACTCACACACTCACACACTCACACTCACACCACACCCACACCTCACACCACACACACACCACCACACACACCCACCTCCCCACACCACACCACACTCCCACACTCACACCTCACACTCCACCACACCTCACACCTCACACCACACCCACACCCACACTCACACCCACCACACCACCTCCCCTCAACTACACACACACCACACCACCCCCACACCACACACCACCCCCACACCTCACACCCCCCCACACACTCACACCCACACACCCACCACTCCCACACTCACACCTCCACACCACCACACCCACCCACCACACACACCACACCACCCCCACCCCCACCTCCACCACACCCACACCACACTCACACACTCCCCACACCTCACCACCACCTCACCCTCACACACACCTCACACACACACCCACATCACACCACACTCCACCCCCCACACACACACCACACACCACACCCACCTCACCTCACACCACCCACCACCTCACCTCACACAACCCCCCCCCCCCCCCCCCCCCCCCCCCCCCCCCCCCCCCCCCCCCCCCCCCCCCCCCCCTACCAACAACATCACACACCCTCACCCACACACTCACACCCACACCCACACCCACACACCACACACTCACACCTCACACACCACACCCACACCCACACTCCACACCTCACACCTCACACACCCCCCACCATCCACCCACACCACACACCACACACACCACACACCCACACCACTCACACCACCCCCCACACCACACCACCCACCACCACACTCACACCACACCCCACTCACCTCACACCCCCACCCACACCCACCCACACACTCACACACTCACACCACCCACACCCACCCACCACACCACACCACACCTCCACACACTCACCTCACACTCCACACCCACCACCCACACACTCACACTCCCACACTCCACCCACACCCACACACCCACACCACACACCACACTCCACACCACACTCACACACTCACACCCACACACCCACCACACCACATCACACCCCACCCACACCCCACACACCACACACCCCCCACACCCACACCCACCACACCCCCACCCACACACCACACACCACACCACACCCACCACCCCACCCCCCCCCCCCCCCCCCCCCCCCCCCCCCCCCCCCCCCCCCCCACCCACTCACCCCCCCCCACCACCCCCCCCAACACACACCACCCACACACACACTCACACACACACCACACCACCCCACACCCCACACTCACACCCCACACCCACACCCACACACCACACCCACACTCACACCCACCCACCCACACCACACACACTACAACACACACACCACACCACACCCACAAAACCACTCACACCTAACCCACACCAACCCAAACAACCACCACACAACCACAACAACCACACACACACAATCAACCAATCACCACTACACAAAACCAACAACCCACACAACACAAAAACACCCAACCTCACACCACCACCCTACAAACAACTACCAACAACAAACCCAACCCACAAAAACCACCACACCACACTCACACACCAACCACACACACACAACAACACCCCCACTACAACACACCTCACACAAACCCACACACCAACCACACCCCCAAACAACAAACACACACCCAACCCAACCAACCAACACACACTCACACTCACACACACACTCACACACTCACACTCCACACTCCACACACTCACACACTCACACCACACTCACACTCACACTCACACACTCACACACTCACACACCTCACACACTCACACTCCACACACCTCACACACTCACACCTACACACACCTCACACCCACACTCACACACCACCACACACTCACACACTCACTCACACTCACACACACACACACCCACACTCCACACTCACACACACTCACACACTCACACACCACACACCACACCTCACACACTCACACTCACACCACACACACACTCACACCACCACACACTCACACTCACACACTCACACACTCACACACTCCACACACACTACCACACACACTCACACCACTCACACCTCACACACTACACATCAACTCACACTCACACACTCACACACTCACACACTCACCACACTCACACTCACACACTCACACACATCACACACCACACCCTCCACTCACACACTCCACACACCTCACCACACACTCACACACTCACACACTACACACACCTCACACACTCACACACACACTCACACACTCACACACTCACACACTCACATCTCACACACTCACACACTCACACACCACACACTCACTCACACCTCACACACTCACACACACACACTCACACTACACACACACACACACACACACATCACACACTCACACCACACACACCTCACACACTCACACACTCACACGCTCACACGCTCACACGCTCACACCTCACACTACCTCACACCTCACACACTCACACACTCACACACACACTCACACACCCACACACTCACACACTCACACACTCACACACTCACACACTCACACACTCACACCACACACACACACACACACTCACACACACTAACACACACTCACACACCTCACACACCACACTCCACACCACTCACACACACACACCACACACACGCCACACACACACACACACACACACACACACACACACACCACACTCACTCACACTCACACACTCACCCCACACTCCACACCTCACACACTCCACACACTCACACACTCACACACTCACACACTCACACACTCACACACTCACACACTCACACACTCACACACTCTCACACCTCACACACTCACACACTCACACTCTCACACACTCACACACTCACACACTCACACTCACTCACACTCACACACTCACACACTCACACACTCACCACACTCACACACTCACACACTCACACACTCACACACCTCACACACTCACACAGTCACATACTCACACCTCACACCCGCACACACGCACACACGCCACACACACTTACACAGACACATACACATACATTTACGCATGCACGTGCGCGCGATTTAGAAAAAATCTTGATTGCATAACCTTTTGAACCCATATATGTACAGGTGGGTGGGAAAGCAAATATTGAAAAATCAAAACGTTAATGAAAAATAACGAAAAATCTATAACAAGAAAATTATAAATAAACAATTTATGCTGTTGTTATGTCTGTTGCGTAGTAAAAGAGGCAGCGGGTGATTATTAAAAGTAGCCCTTAGTAGTAGCAAATTACATACTAATGCATAAAGAAGTACAATAGTTTTGAAGATATTAAATAAAAACTACCTTTTGGTCTTCAACCTCACTGAGCACTAGGGCCCTTAGGAAGCCGCAGCGTTACGATTATAAAGGTTTATGAAATAGTTGGATATTTTCAGGATTATTGTTTTATGGGTTAGTGTTATTAAAAGAATAGTAGCTTTTTGTTATAACTTCCATTTATTTATATTATAAATTATGATTACTCTAACTTCTCACCTATTCCTAACGAACTCACCATTTCAACTCCAAATTTTCACTTTTATCATCGTATTTTAACTTGTATACATTATTAAACAATTGCACACCATTCCCATCTCATATTCAAGTATAGAAAGTTGTTATTGTAACATTTACTACACTACACTATGTTGATATGAACTGTTCTTCATTATTTCATATGTTTGATCACCCCATTAGTATGTCAGCGGAATGTTCGGCCACCCCCTTAATACCATTATATCTAATTTATTTATGATATGCGTATTTTTCTAGTACAATCACGCTAACATTTCTTGTTAATAACTGTGGTTCTGAACTGGCAACATTTAGCATAACGTGCTAAAGCTCTATAACGATAAAACGCACGTACTTGAAATTTTGCATTTAAGCTTTATTTCGTTTCTCCTCGAACTGATTAGATTTTGGAAGAAATCAAGTGACGGTGACGGAGGTTTATTACGGGCAGTTTTTGATTTTTATTAAATATTCGGGAAACAACAAATATATAAAAATAATGGAATTATATTGCATACAATTTTTTGATACGTCGCTTAATTTAGCGACAAAAATAATTCTCACGGTCGGATTTAAGGGTTTGGTAAATTTTTTGCAATATCTGAATAACGATTAAATTTATAAGAAAATATGTAGACACGTTTTTAAAGGTAATTTAATTTTACATTACATTGCTTTATAAAGATTCTTAATTCAAAACCAAATAAGCCTTAAAAATTAATTAGGTAAGATTGAAAATGGTTAAAATGTATTATCATATTTTTTAGAAGCACGCGGCTTCGGATTTTTTTTTTTTTAGTTAGTATCTGTGGTGACATTAACCTCTATCTGACATAAAGGTTTAAACGTCCATCTGACATTAATTATTGTTGTGTTTTGACAATGTTGCCTAATTTCATTATTACGTATTACAACAGAGTTTGCATAATAATCCCAAGGAAATGCATTATTTCATTTCTTTTCGTTTCCACTTTGTAGACTGGAAGGTGATGTGTTGTTCCACACCAGATATTTTTCAATTCCATTGTTGTCGCGCTCAGATGGTTATTTCCTGGCCGCATACAACTTCTTTATGATTTTTTCTTCCCATTAACTTTTACATTTTTCCCATATTAAATATACTAACACTGTGCCGAAACAATGAAGACTAAAATTGTGCCAATTTTGCTAATTTTCCTCTTAATTACTCTCTGAAGCATTGTTGGCACTACGAGTTGCGTCAACAATTATATTCTCCTCTCTCGTTTCTGAATTGTCATTACTAATTATTGATACTTAATTACATTTTTCAACGTACCATTTTCATTTATTTTCTGTTATTTATACGGTTTACTTAATGGATTTTAATATGCGAATTTTCTATTTTTATTAATTATTTTATTAAAATGTACATTTGAGTGCATTTATTATATATATGCTCATCAACATTAAATTAAAATGAAAATTTACACTATGCACTCTAAGCAACACACTGTAAACTGTTTTAATAATTTTTTTACACAAGCAATATTATGAAAAATAGATAATTTTGAAGTATAAAAACGTGTCTTTTACTAAATTCGTAATACACCTAATACTTCCTGTATTTAAAAACACCCATTTAATTCTTTTAGTTACTCTTAGTTTGAAGATTTCAGATTAATGTAGACATAAAAATAGGTATGTTTTTCCATAATTTTCTCATTAGTAACATATATTTCACGGTTTGTTTAAAATCTGCTTCAATCTTCTAGATTTATAAAATGATAATTTCAAAATAACATTAGTGTGTTTTTAAATAACTAATTAAAAGATAATAAATCATTGTCTAAAAAAATTATTTGTTATTTTCACTACATTTAACGATAAAATTACATTAACCAATTTTGTACTTACAGACAATAACGGAATATAATAAAAACAAAATTCAATGGAATAGAAAGCAGGATATGATTTATATATATATATATATATATATATATATATATATATATATATATATATATATATATATATGAGATACCATGCAACAACTGTCGAAGAACTTATATCGGACAAACTAACAGAATATTATATGTGAGAGCCGATGAACATCAACTAGCAATTAAGCAGCACAATCCATCATCGTCTTTAGCTGCACATCATTTAGATACAGGGCACCAAATTAACACCAACAATATCCTTTTAATTGCACGTCTATATACCTTACAAGAAAGAATTATTAGAGAAGCGGTTGGAATTGAAAGAAGACCAAACGCCCTCAATAAACGAGATGACACTTCTAAAATACCACAAATTTGCAAGAATATCATTAAACAAGTTGATTTGACATTTCAACCAACTCCAAATCTTCCAGAAATTTCAAATACTTATGTTGCAACTATTCCTGACTTCTGCACCTTCTACATGATGTAGTAGACCAACTACCCGAAGTCAAACACACTCGTCCAGGTTAAATTTAAATTAGTTACCTTGTTTCATATTCTGTACTTGTTTAGCATAGTTAGCTTATTTCAATTTCTGTAATTGTCAAAATACATTCTTGAGTAAAGGAACAAAGGACGTTCCCGAAACGTTGGTTTAATTTGTACGTTTATTTACACAAGTTTCAAAGAAAAAATGTCTTATTTAAACATTAATACTTGTGGAAATCTAAATAGAAACACATATATATATATATATATATATATATATATATATATATATATATAGGGTGATTCCAAATTAGATACCAACCTTCAAGGAGGTGTTAAAATGGCTCATTTCTGATCGATTCAACCATATTTACCTATATTCACTTCGAGGTATTTGAGATTTTGTAGTATTTCCTTATTTTCATGCAGTTTCAGCCGATTCTGTAGGAACTGATCCTTTTAAACAGTAATTTTAGTCCTGTTTTCAATAGTAGAATTTGTATTTCACTTAAACAGTGCAAGAGTATAAGGAATATGCTTATAAGAAGAAAATTGTAGAGATTTAAAATTAGAATGTGAAAGAAACCAAAATCGATTTCAAATTTTCTATTGTTTATAACTTTTAAACTATTCGCTACATGTAGTGTTAAAATAGCCTGAAAAACTAGCTCAATGTTTCAATTTTCCGATAAAACTATTTTTGTCAAAATTCGTTCGATAGTTCCACCAGAAACAACTTTTCAACCGCGCTATCTCTCAAAAATTCTAACTGAGAATAATAAATCATTTAAGCCTCGATTCAATAGAACGGAGAATTTTATTCTATAATTTTACATTTCATCTTCAAAATGACCGCGTCTCCTATGCAAGCTCAAGCACCCTTTCTTATTCCTTGACAGATAATTCTCATTTGCATCTTACATAGCAATGAAAACAATGAAGAACTCTGTTTCGGCAATTTCTAGACAAAAAAAACACAAAACTGATTTATTTTGACATTTTATAAATTAATTCGCCTCTTATAGTGACTTTCCTGATTTTTTAATTTGAAAAGTTAATTTTTCTCCGTTATTGTTCGGCAACAGGAACGATAATAACAATAAGAAGAACAATAATGAAAAGTCATTGTTCTTCTTATTGTTATTATCGTTCCTGTTGCCGAGCTTGTATAATAGACGGTGGTGGTCATTTTAAACATAAAATGTAAAATTATTGAATAAAATTCTTAGGCTTCAATTATTTATTATTCTCAATTTAGAATTTTCGGGAGGTACCGCGGTTGAAAAGCTTTTTCTGGTGGAACTATCGAACGAATTTTGACTAAAATAGTTTCATCGAAAAATTAAAACATCGAGGTATTTTTCAGACTATTTTAACACTACATGTAGACAATAGTTTAAAAGTTATAAGCAATGGAAAATTTGAAATCTATTTTGGTTTCTTTCTTTTTCTTGTTATGAGCATATTCCTCATACTTTTGCATTCCTACAGAATCGGCTGAAACTGAACAAAAGTAGGGAATTACTTACTACAAAATTACGAAATCTCAAATAGAGAGAGAGAGAGAGAGAGAGAGAGAGAGAGAGAGAGATTCGGTTAGATGGGGAAAGAGTTAACGACACTTTGAGTTGTTGTAAAAAGTTCATGGCTTACTAGATATTTCAAAAAAACTAAAATCTTGCATTTTATTTAATTCTAAGTAACTCTGTTATTATTGTTTTTTATGCTTCATCTACTGGCGTCGCCACTTTTGTTCTTTCTCTTGTTATTCCAAAGTTATGATATAAACTTTTGTTTTTTTCAATGGAATCTCCATTGTATTGGAATTTCGACACCTCTGAACTCGCTACCCATGATATGAGTAATAAAAGTGTCATTAATGTCCAGCTATCATGTACCGTTTCTGTAAAAACCTAAAAAAACTGATTTCGCAAATGAACATTTACCACACTGCAGCACTCAACCGAAGCAACGCAAAAAAATTACGTCAAAACATCTTCAATAGTTATCCTCTATGCGCATCCGAAATCAGGTCTGGATCAGGTTGGATGTGCGTCAGTTCCTGGGACACCCTATATATATATATATATATATATATATATATATATATATATATATATATATATACAGGGTGAGTTTTTTTCCTTTTCAGCATTGGAATCTCGGAAACTACAAGAGATAGAGATTGGTTTAAATGGGGAAAGAGTTGCAGTTCTAGGAACCTAAATTAACGACAGCTATTGGAAAATGTTCATGGCTTACTAGATATTTCAAAAAAAACTAAAATGTTGCATTAATTCTAAATAACTCTATTATTATCGATTTAAGAAAAAGAGGAAAAAAGGGTAGTGTTCTTTATGCTTTACCTACTGTCGTCCGCCACTTTAGTTATATCTCTTGTTATTCCAAAGTTATGATATGAACTTTTGCTTTTTTAAATGGAAGGTATAGTAGGCTGTACCTTCATCAGATGCGCATTTTTTTAAGTGTTGTAACGATATCAGACATGATGTATTTATTTTTAAAAATAACAAAGTTATAACGATTTTAGTATTGATTTACAGTTGGCCTAAAAAAAATTAATGAATTATTATGGTTTTTGGCAGTTTTACACCCTTGCATAATAAATACAGTTTTTTTTTCGTTTCAAAATTTGTTGAGGGAAAACAAGCTTAGCGATTTTTCTTTTAAATGTCTAACATCGTTATTATTAGGAATTCAACAAAATCACACGAATAAAAATTTTAGACATTTTAATGCGTAACATGTTGTACATACTAATGTCCTGCTCGCTTGAATTAGAACTAACTTAGATTTTTTTTAAGTAGCAGCAATAGTTGGCTGTGACATTTTTAAAAAGAACAATTTTTTCTCTTTTTAACGATACAGGACTATTGTATTATTGAGAATAGCAAAAACAGAATGTACCACGGAAAAGATTTTTGTCCGGTTAAGTTAATTACTCAGTTTATTATAACATTTCACCTAAAAATTAGGGCCTCAAATAGAACAAGAACGCAAAGAAACTAGAAATTATTAAATTATTAGAAGTTTTTGTTATGAACGAATAAGTTCAAAGATAAATATGTAATTAAAAATTATTATTAATTTTATTAAATAATTAAATGAAAGTTTACCTCAGTAGATTAGAACCTACGACCTGTACTTTACTAGCAAAGTACAGGTCGTAGGTTCAAATCTACTCGAGGTAAACTTTCATTCTGCATTTAATAAAATTAATTAATAGAAATTGTTAAGTTTGAATTTCGACTTTGAAGTAACTGCATGTAAGAAAATTAATCTATCTCAGCAAATGTTCAAAATGTCCGCCATTATTATTTACACACAAGCGGCATCTTTTCACAACGGAATTTACAGCATTCCGTATTTTCCTACCATCTAAATTGCGAAAGCCATGTATCACAGCATCACGTAGTTCTTCTTATGTCGCATAAGTTCGCTAAGAAACCAAATCTGTTCGAGTAACAAAAAGAAAAAAATCTAAAATGAAAGATCTAGCGATCTTGGTGCCCAAGGAATCGTCCTGTTCCTACCTATCCAAGAATTTAGAAACAGTTGGTTAAGTACTCTCTCACTTGCAGTTGGTTGTGCGGCGGAGCACCGTCGTGTTGAAAGCAGCGTAAATTACGCCTTGTTTATCCAACATATCTTGAAATTCATTTTGTAGAAACTCAAGATAACGCTGGCCTGTCAAATTTTCGTCGTAAATGGTCCAAGAATTCGCGATCCAATAATTCCGTACCACACATTGAATCCAAATTTTCTTTGAGTCCGTCTTTCAGTATAGTAGGATTTTCCTGCATCCACAAATGTTCATTGCGCCTATTGAACATACCGCAGTTAGTAAATTTGATTTCATCAATCCACAAAATTTTATTTTGAAACTCTGGATTCTGTTGAATCATATTAATGTACCAGTTACTAAACGCCATTCTTGCAGCTTGGTCTCCTGGATGCAGTCTATCCTACTAATAGGTGATATGCGTGAAATTTGTATTTCTTCAAAACTCTAGTGACTGTGGTTTGCGACACACCAACCTCAGCTGAAATTTGTCGAAAGTAGGCCAATACATTTATTTGGAAATCCCCGTTAATGATGTTTTCATCCCTATTTGGTTGCGAAAAGCAACCTAACTGCCTAAAATTTCTGTATAAATTGTGGAACGTCGGTAGAGATGGATGACGCCGATTTTCATACAATTGTTGGTACCGTTCGGCAACAAGAACACTATCTTTATTACACTCTATGAAACATTCCAACATATTAAGTTTGTCACGATTAGAAAATATCTTTAATTTAATTTACGAAGTTACAAAACTGCCAAATTTCAACTAAAACAGTGAGCACCAGTACTTATTTTTTTTCATTGCACTCTCAATAATTCGAAAATTACTGTATCGCGTTTATTCATCAAAGTATGTGTAGCAAACCTTATATCGTTATAAAGAGAAAAATTTATTCTTTTTAAAAATGTCAAAGCCAACTATTACTGCTATTTAAAAAAATCTAAGTTTGTTCTAACTCAAGCGAGCAGGAAATTAGTATGTACAACATGTTACGCATTTTAATGTCTAAAATTTTTATTCATGTCATTTTGTTGTATTCCTAATAATAACGATGCTACAACATCTAAAAGAAAAATCACTAAGCTTGTTTTCGCTCAACAAACTTTGAAATGAAAAAAAAACTGTATTTATTATGGCAAGGGTGTAAAACTGCCAAAACCATAATAATTAATTCATGTTTTCCATGGCCAACTGTAAATCAATAATGTAGTTTCCGAGATTCCAATGCTTAAAAGGAAAAAACTCACCTATATATATATATATATATATATATATATATATATATATATATATATATATATATATATATATATATATATATATATATATATATATATATATATATATATATATATATATAATTAAAATTTTTACACTTTAAAAAAAACTGTGTCTTGTGCGCCCAAAAAATTGGTTGCATTTAGCTGAAATTTTGTGGATAATTAATCCTAATTATCGTTAGCAACAATAACAAATTTCGGCTTAAAATAATAATTAAAACTGTAGAAATGACAGAATTTTTACATTTAATTCGGCAAAAAAAGTTAATCGAGTCATTTGTTTTGACACCACTGAATTGGCCACTCGTGATATGAGTAAAAGTGTGATTAGTGTCTGTAAAAACCTAAAAAAACTGATTTCGTAAAAGAACCTTTACCACACTGCAGCACTGAAACGAAGCACCGCAGAAAAAATTTAGAAGTCAAAACATCTCCAATTGTTATCCTCCTCGGACGTGCGTCAATTCCCGGGACACCCTGTATGTTAAATACATGAAAGATCCTTTATATGGGATATTTGTAAAGCACTAGTGAAGGTAAGGGAATTTGGGTGAGTACACCTTGGTTTTTTTAAATTAGTAAGCGCTTGTATGGGGCAAATAATTCGATATTCCAATTTCTCGTTTTGTTTGCTTAAGCATTTCGAAATGAATTATAATCTTTATAACCATCAGTACGGAAAGAAACAACAAATCGTAAGTATTTTATAATTCCAATTATGAATACCTAATATGGCTTGGTTGAACAATTCTTTTAAATATATAATATTTAAGAACATACCCTGTGATACTTACTATAATGCAAAAATGAAAACAATATGGAACGCAATAATATACGAGCACAACTGACTCAATGAATGTAACAACGCTCTTCAGTTACATAATTTTAACATTCACCCAGATAAGCTGTAGTGATAAAAACAAGATAAATGTTAATTTATGTATTTCTAAAATATAATATTTACAGTTATTTAATTTAGATAAGTACTACTTATAGATAATTAAACAATTACATTAGTCTTAACACGTTGACTGCCGATATTTAGGACTGTATATATATATATATATATATATATATATATATATATATATATATATATATATATATATACAGGGTGAATCTTATCTAATCCGCCAAAATTAAAGAAGTACTAGAACTCATCATTCTAAGCAAAAAGGTTCATATGTACATGGGTCCGGAAATGCTTCGTTTCCGAGATACAGGGTGTCATAGTTGAAAAAAAAATCGCGTTTTCTTCAATATCTTGTTTCGAAATAGTTTCATGAAATTTCGTATACGGGGTTTTTTTAGGATGACAAACTCAAATTTGCAGTTGAAATTGAAAGAAGACCAAACGCCCTCAATAAACGAGATGACACCTAGAATGCCACAAATTTGAAAGAATGTCATTAAACAAGTTGATTCTACATTTCAACCAACTCCAAATCTTCCAGAAATTTCAAACACTTATGCTGCAACTATTCCTGGCGTCCCCACTTCTGCACCTTCTACATCATGTACTAGACCCACTACCCGAAGTCAAACACACTCGTCCAGATTAAATTTAAATTAGTTACCTTGTTTCATATTTTGTACTTGTTAAAAATAGTTACCTTATTTCAATTTCTGTAATTGTCAAATAAATTCTTGACAAAGGGAGCAAAGGACGTTCCCGAAACGTTGAATTAATTGTAGGTACGTTTATTTACACAAGTTTTAAAGAAAAATGTTTTATTTAAACATTAATACTTGTGGAAATCTAAATAGAAACATAATATTCCTATACGGAGAAGAAACTTTGAATACCATCAAGATTTACAGAAAGCTACGTATCAAAAAATGTGAAACACTTACTAATTTAACTTTTTTAAAGCGATGTCGTGACAATAAAATAATACCCAAGGGATTTAAATTGAAACCAAGACCAGACATTAATGGTTCTTATAAGATTTTATTCAAAACAAGCCTTGCCCTTTTAAGAAAAGCGATTGCCAATGAAAGGGCTAAACTTGACTATCTCAACCGTACCCTTTATGACACCTTCCAAACTTTACATGCTAGCAAAATTCACCCTTTCATATTCGATACGGTGGATCGCCTCATTGAAAATACTGTAGAATCGTCCTTGATGATAAAAACTAACCGAGAGAAACAAAAATTTGTACGTCTGTCTCATACATCGCAGTCAAATAATGTAGAACCGTTAAGGACAGTACACAATTTCAGTGACAAAGAATTTAATAATAATATTCTGAATGTTTTAGGTAAAGGGTTTAATTTTGCCATCACTCCTAAACGGATTCCCGTAGAAAACAGCATCACCAACGTAGAATACGCCTTAAAGGATACAGAATCTACAGTCGCTGACGAAATTAGGCTCAACGTAGCACACATTCTTCAGAACTGCAAACTTCCCAAACAAAACATCACCAAACAAGACCTCCAAATGTTAAACCAAATCAAAAATGACGACCAAATATTAATACTACCCGCTGACAAAGCAAACGCTACTGTCATTGTCAACTCTCAAGACTATCACCACAAGATGTCTGAAGTGCTAACTTCTTCAGAATATAAGACAAATCAGTGCAATCCTACCACTTACATAGAAAAAACAACAAAATCTATCATTAATTCTACTAAATTAGACAAAGAAACAAAACAGAAACTAATTCCAAGAGAGAAGAGTTCAAGAATCCCTAAAATATACGGACTCCCAAAAATACATAAGGAAAACTGGCCATTACGCCCTATCGTCAGTGCATTGAATTCTCCGATTCATGACCTTGCTCGTTATCTAGCAAAAGTTATTCAACCGATTTGAGAAAATGCTGTATCCTACATCAAAAACTCTTATGATTTTCTACACAAACTCAAAATTGTACCCTTGGCTCCAAATGACATTTTAGTTAGCTTCGACATAACGTCACTTTTCCCCAAAATACCTATTGAAGACACGATGAAAATTTTAGAAGAAAAACACTCAATAAACCAAGACATAATCAAATTGATAAACCACTGCATACACTCAACCTATTTTACATACAAAGGACAGTTCTACAAGCAAATTCAAGGAACACCATGGGATCGCCACTCTCTCCAGCTTTTGCGAATATATATATGGAACATTTTGAAACCATTGCTTTAAATTCTGCAGATTTAAAACCTAAATGTTGGTTTCGTTATGTTGACGACACAATTGTAGTTTGGCCCCATGGAAAACGAAACTTGAACCATTTTCTAGGACATATTAACAACACTCATGACAACATCAAATTTACTATGGAAGTTGAAGAAAATAATTCGCTCCCTTTTTTGGACACCCTAATAACAAGACTTCCTAATGGTAAATTTACACACAAAGTTTATCGAAAACCAACACATACGAATAGATACTTGAACTCTCTCTTACATCACCATCCTGGTCAATTACGTAGCGTTATGAAATCCTTGATATACCGCTCTTACCACTTATCTGACCAAAATTCTAAAACGGAAGAGATGAAGACTATTAATAAAATACTAATTCAAAATGGATACAAAGATCAAGAAATATTAAAATTACCAACGAAATAAAAGACCAAGAAATAATAGCTTGTCAAACAATGAACGAAAGATTCCTGTTATTCTACCTTATATAAAGGGAATTACAGACAGAATAGCAAACAAATTTCCCAAAAATGACTTCAGACCGGTATTCAAACCACATTCAACCTTGTCCCAACTTTTAAGAAACCCCAAAGACAAAATTCCTAATGAAAGCCAAGGAGTGTATGAGATACCGTGCAAACACTGTCGAAGAACTTATATAGGACAAACTAACAGAATATTATATGCGAGAGCCGATGAACACCAACAAGCAATTAAGCAGCACAATCCTTCATCATCTTTAGCTGCACATCATTTAGATACAGGACACCAAATTAATACCAACAATATCCGTTTAATTGCACCTCTATATACCTTACAAGAAAGAATTATTAGAGAAGCAGTTGAAATTGAGAGAAGACCAAACGCCCTCAATAAACGAGATGACACTTCTAGAATGCCACAAATTTAGAAGAATGCCATTAAACAAGTTGTGATTCTATATTTCAACCAACACTTATGCTGCAACTATTCCTGGCGTCCCCACTTCTGCACCTTCTACATCATGTACTAGACCAACTACCCGAAGTCAAACACACTCGTCCAGATTAAATTTAAATTAGTTACCTTGTTTCATATTTTGTACTTGTTAAAAATAGTTACCTTATTTCAATTTCTGTAATTGTCAAATAAATTCTTGACAAAGGGAACAAAGGACGTTCCCGAAACGTTGAATTAATTGTAGGTACGTTTATTTACACAAGTTTTAAAGAAAAAATGTCTTATTTAAACATTAATACTTGTGGAAATCTAAATAGAAAATATATATATATATATATATATATATATATATATATATATATATTATATATATATATATATATATATAAATAGTTGTGTGTGTGTGTGTGTGTGTGTGTGTGTGTGTGTATATACAGGGTGAGTCAGTTTTTTGTAGACAAACTTTAACAGGAGATAGAACACATGTTTCTAAAAAGAAAAGTTTCTATAAACATATGTCGTAGAAGGTTTCGTTTCCGAGATACAGGGTGTTGAATATAATTTTTTTTTCTCAAATTTTCATTATAACTCATAACCGAATGCTTAGATTTTTTTCATGTTGGGGGGATAATGTCTATTAATTAAGGGGCATAAAACAAGCGATAAGAATGTTAACAAACTTGCACAGTGGCGGAGTGGAGGGGGTGCTCAACCACTTTCATAAACAGAACTTCTACGCCAATGACTATTTTAAAAAAAAACTGTTATTTTCATTATCTACATACAGTTTAACAAAAATAATGTACCTTCTTCTGTTTCGAAATTCCTGTGCGTTTCCGGGTTATTTTGATTTTTGGTGTTTGATGTGGTACTAAGTTAAGTGATGTACTTTATGTGAATAATTGAATATAAAGTTTTTAATAAAAAAGATATAATAAAACATTTAGAGCCATTTAGTACCTAACGATCATTTCTTTAAAATTTCAAATACATTTTCATTTATAAATAGGTAGGTTATCGGTTTTTTTTAGTATCCATTGTTATTATCCTCGTATAAAAAGAAATGCATAATTATTGTTGTTATGCGGTCAATACTTTCTATATAATTATGTATGTATCAATTTCGCCATAAACATGTATGTAGTTTTTAAGTGAGATTCTAATAAGTTATAGACCGCTGCTCAATTGCTCTCATTAAAGAGCCGCCACTGTATCAAGCCATACTCAAATACAAGACTTTTGTAAATTGAAATCTGTTTAGTACACTAATTTTAACAATCCTTATTTATTATTGTAACAATACGTAATTAATAATTGTGAGATTAATAAGAATTCTTAGCGATAACGATTTATAAATAAATAACAATAACACTAGTATAATAAAATTAGACACTTTGTTCAAAATGTAAACCGTTCTTTTCAATACACATTTCACAGCGACGTACAATAGAACGTCTTAAGTTAATTAAATGATGCACCCTTATTTCATTGCAAGCGTCTCTGATGCGATTGTGAAGTTCTTCAAGTGTATTAACCGGAGTGGTATACACTTTTTCCTTCATGAATCCCCATACAAAAAAGTCAAGTGGCGTTAAAGCGGGGGATCTAGGAGGCCACGCCACTGGACTTCCACGACCTATCCACCTCCCCGGGTAGTTATTGTTTAGCCAATTTCTTACATTTCTGCCATAGTGGGCCGGACATCCATCAAGCTGAAACCAAGAATGTCCTCTTAAATTCAAAGGAATGTCTTCCCACATATTAACATGTTCTTCTTCTAAAAATTGTAGGAAATTTTCTGAATTTACACGTTGTGGCAAGAAATAAGGTCCAGACACGTGGTTGCCGTAAATTCCAATTCAGACATTTCTACTAAATTCATGTTGAAAACTTCTTGGTCGAATGGCGTGCGGGTTTTCATGTGCACATATATGCAGATTGTGAAAGTTTACGATACCACGACGAGTAAAACAGGATTCATCAGTCCACAGTATGTTGGATAAGAAATCTCTATTATTTTGAATGGAGTTAAGAACCCACCTACAATAATTAAGTCTTCGTTCGGCGTCACCTGGACATAAACCATGAACAGGTTGAAAGTGATATGAGCGTCGGTGATCCCGTTTTAAAACCCGGGAAACTTTACTTTGGGAAATACCAAGAGCAACAGCAGTACGTCGTGTACTTGTGGGGTTCCTATAAAATTCACGCAATATACCCTCTCCAATTCTATCTCGTCCACGGTTGTTCTGTCGGCCCCCATGTACATTTTTCAAACCCTGGTTAACAAATCGACGATGGATACTCACAAAAACCGAATGATGAGGTTGTCGTCTATTTGGAAATCTTCTCCGATACTCCATAGCTGCGTACCTTGAATTCCCATTTGCGAACCCATACATAAAATGAATGTCGGCTTGTTCGCTATTTGTAAATGCAAACGGCATGTTAACTAATAAATCGTTATTGCTAAGAATTCTTTTTAATTTCACAATTATTAATTAAGTATTGTTACAATAATAAATAGGGATTGTTAAAATAGTGTACTAAACAGATTTCAAGTTACAAAAGTCTTGTATTTGAGTATGCCTTGATACAGTGGCGGCTCTTTAATGAGAGCAAGTGAGCAGCGGTCTATAACTTATTAGAATCTCACTTAAAAACTACATACATGTTTAAGGCGAAATTGATACATACATAATTATACAGAAAGCATTGACCGCATAACAATAATAATTATGAATTGCTTTTTATACGAGGATAATAACAATGGATACTAAAAAAACCGATAACCTACCTATTTATAAATGCAAATGTATTTGAAATTTTAAAGAAACGATCGTTAGGTACTAAAATAGCTCTAAATGTTTTATTATATCTTTTTTATTAAACACTTTATATTCAATTATTCAGATAAAGCACATTACTTAACTTAGTACCACATCAAACACTAAAAATCAAAATAACTCGGAAACGCACAGGAATTTCGAAACAGAAGAAGGTACATTATTTTTGTTAAACTGTATGTAGATAATGAAAATAACATTTTTTTAAAAAAATAGTTATTGGCGTAGAAGTTCTGTTTATGAAAGTGGTTGAGCACCCCCTCCACTCCGCCACTGTGCAAGTTTGTGAACATTCTTATCGCTTGTTTTATGCCCCTTAATTAATAGACATTATCCCCAACATGAAAAATCTAAGCATTCGTTTATCAGTTATAATGAAAATTTGAGAAAAAATTATATTCAACACCCTGTATCTCGGAAACGAAGCCTTCTACGACATATGTTTATAGGAACTTTTCTTTTAGAAACATGTGTTCTATCTCCTGTTAAAGTTTGTCTACAAAAACTGACTCACCCTGTATATATATATATATATATATATATATATATATATATATATATATATATACATTGACAACTGTCAATAGTTAATGCTAACAATAAAATTATTATCGGTTTATTCTCGTATTTATTGTAATTAAACATAACAATTGGCGACGAGGATGGAACATGCTTTAGAAGAATTTACAAAAATTTTAAAAAACCTACAGCAACCAAAGTTAAACGAAAATACAAATTCGGTGTCAGGTATTTACACTTCATGCATACGATGAACTAAATGAATCATTTGATTCATATTTAGAAAGATAAGAGAATTATTTTGAAATTAAAAACTTAAATGATGACACTGAGGATGCAGACAAGAAATGTGTACAGATATTAATTTTCTGTTTAAGTCCAAAAATTTACCATGTGTTAACAAGTCTAACTGCACCTGATTTACCCAAGAAAAAAAGTTACAAAGAACTGATTACGGCTCTTTGCAATTATTTATCACCAACACCAAATGAAATTGCAGAACAGCATAAATTTACTAGTAGACTTCAACATGAGGGTGAAAGTATTGCAAAGTATGCTGTCGAGTTAAATAAATTAACTACGAATTGTAAATTTATGTGCGAGGAATGTAAAAAACCTACAATAAATTTACATTTACGTTCTCAATTTATTCGTGGTATTCGAGATAATGAAATAAGGCAGAGGCTTTTTCAAGAAAGTAGCAGTTTAGCTTTTGACAAAGTTGTTGGCATTGCATTTTCAGTAGAAGCTTCAAAACAATTCAGTTCCCAAATAGCAAGGCCAACGGAAATAAATTTGATTGGTCGTACTAATAATGAAAGAAATGCTAATAAGCAGAATTTTCAGTGTTTCAAATGTGGAAGAAAAAATCATAAAGCAAATAACTGTAGAGAAGATAATTTAAAAAGTAAGTTCTGTAAAAAATCAGGACACGTGGCAACGGTATGTTTTAAAAAGAAAAAATGTTTAATCAAAAACTTTTAAAGAAGATGTTTCAGAATCAGATGAGGAATTTCTCGTACATTCTTTACAAAGTAAAGAAAAATATAGCAAAATGTTACTTGATACCTTGATTAATGGTATTCCTTATCAAATGGAATTAGATACAGGGGCTGCTATGTCTACTCTCTCCTTAAATGATGTTAGAGAAATGTTTCCTGATGATATATTATGTACAACATCAGTTAAATTAAGAACTTATACGGGAGAGATCATTAGACCAGTGGGTAAAACTGATGTAGAGGTAAAGTGGCAAGGAAAATCATTTATCGGTACATTATATGTATTCGATGGTAAAGTTGATTCAATTTTTGGAAGAGAATGGTCAAACCTAAGTAATTTTAAATTGAATATCAATAATGCTGCAAATCAAAATTACAAAATGACAAAGATCAATATTTGAAGAAACTTGATTTACTAAATGAAGTTTTTGAAACCACGACAAGTACCATATGCATTAAAAGAAATGGTCAAAATGAATTAGATAGATTAGAAAACGTAAAATTATAACAAGAATTACACATAGTTAGTTCTTGGGGAACTCCGGTTGTACTAGTTGTAAAGAAAAATGGTGATTTACGATTATGTGCCGATTATAAAACTACAATTAATTCAGAATTGCAAGGTGATAAGTATCATATACCAGAATAGAAGAAATTTTTGCTAAAATGGGAGGGGGAAGGTATTTTTGTACATTACATATTAGTGAAGCGGTACTCTAGCAAAGTACAGGTCGTAGGTTCAAATCCTATTCGAGGTAAACTTTTTATTCAAGTAATTAATAATTACATATGTACCTTTGAACTTATTCGTTCATAACAAAACTTATAATAAAATTAGTGAAGCATACTTACATTTAGAAATGGATGGTCAAGGCGCCTTATTACCAGCCATTAGCACTCACAAAGGAGTTTATAAGGTTAATCGCTTAATGTTCGGAGTAAAAGTAGCTCCAAATAACTGGCAACGGTTTATGGATCAAATATTGTTGGATTTAGAAGGAGAGAGATGTTTTTTTGATTACATTGTTATACAAGGCAAAACATACCATGAATTATTACAACGTTTACAAGTCGTTTTAAAAAGATTGAAAGAAAATGATCTACATCTAAAGTCGCAGAACATTTTTGGGAATATCCAAAGTATCCTTGGCAACGTTTACATATAGATTATGCTGGCCCTTTTATGGAAACATACTTTTTAATTGTTGTTGATGCCCACACAGAATGGATTGAATCTCTTCCTACAAAATGAATATCATCTAATGTTACTATAAAAATGCCGAGAGAATTATTTGCTAGATTTGGTTTGCCTATTACTATAGTTTCTGACAATGGGCCTCAATCCAAGTCAGAAGAGTTTGAATTATTTTTAAAAAGAAACGGAATTGATCATAAAGTCTGTGCTCCATATCATCCATCAACCAATGGGCAAGCGGAAAGGTACGTTCAGACTATTAAACAGGGGTTACGAGCTATGCTTTACGAAGAAGGAGATATCAATGATAAATTATACAGATTGTTAATGCAGTACCGACAATTACCAAATTCAATTACTGGTGTCAGTCCAGCCGAATTGATGTTCAAATGAGAATTCATGACAAGAATTGACTTGGTGAAAAGAAACGTATGCCATGAAATTAATGAAAACAATTACTGTAAGGTAAGAGAATTTAAAATTGGACAAAATGTTCAAATTAGATTTTACAACAATAAGGAGATCAAATGGAAGACAGGAATTATTACTGCGAGAACCCGTAAATTACATTATGAAATCTGTGTAGACGGTGCGATCCACAAAAGACATATTGATCAAATTCGAAATTTTACTATCGAAAAAGGAATATCGATGATAAAAGATTAAATGTATCTTTTGATAATAATATACCAACGAGTTCAAGTTCAAATTTAGAAAATAATTTACCTAAGTTACCTAACCCAAATATCAATGAAGAAGATTCAGAATTAGAGGGTCCTATTAATGTAAGACGTTCTTGGAAAATTAAGAAAGTTCCTGAAAGGTTAACACTGTAATTTCGATGGGCAGGACAAGATTGTTACACACAGAACACACACACACGCACCACGCACGCACGCACGCACGCACGCACGCAAGCGCGCACGCGCACACACACACACACACACACACACACACACACAAACATACATACATACATACATAATATATATATATATATATATATATATATATATATATATATATCAGGGTGTCCGGATAAGGGTACGGAGCGGCTGTATCTCAACAATGGTAGGGCCTAGAAGTTTGGGAAAAAATCCTTATAAGTAATATGGAAAAGAGAAACAGCTGGAAATTATTTTGAAGTTCGTAATTTGACCGCTAGGGAACGTAACTACTATGAAGAAACATAAAGTTCACGCTATTTTGGAAAGTTATGCGATGAGCTAAACTTTCAAAAACATCATTTGACATCTTGGGTAATACCGCACCATTCTGCTTTACGATATTTTTTCGTACATATCATAATAAGAGAGGGGAGGCAAAGGATTTGTCATTATTTGCATTTTAATATCACCTGAACCGTTCAACCGATTTGAATCTTTGGTGAACTGTTTAGTTTAAAGTAAATAGAGGGCGTTATCTGCAGCCTTTACACATTTTTGTGATTTTCGGGAAAAAGTTAAATAGAAAGGTACTACTTTCTTGAAAGACTCTAAACCAACATAAAAATAGCTAAATTGTAGTGAAAACCCCATCCCGATATCTCCAACCGATCTTGATCTATATGAGACAATGTCAAAAATTAGAGTGCTTTAATCAGATTAAGTTACCTTATCGAGAAAAACAAATGCCGCAGCCATTGTAGCTACTAAATTGAAAAATACTGATTTCACAACTGTCAAAGGTTAGTTCTTATAGTTTCTGTGTCTCAGATTTACTTTTTTAATTCGATTATCATAAAACGTGCCATTTACTAACGCGGAAGCATATGATATGTTACGCATTTATTTTCAATGTTACGAAAATGCTGTAATTGCGTCGCGTCAATATACAATTATGAAAAAATATTGAACCACTGGCTGTTAAACATGATTCGGGAAAATTCAAATTTTCTGTCACTAATATTATGGACGGATGAAGCAACTTTTAATAGCGCAGAAGGTGTAAATTTGCATAACATCCATTACTGATCTCAGGAAAACATTGGATGCGGCAAGTAGAACATAAAAATCGCTGGAGTTTAAACGTATGGTGCGAAATCGTGGAAGGAAAAATTATAGGCATGTTTTTTCGACCAAACGCTTAATGAAGAAAGGTTTTTGGAATTTCTGAATACTTTCCTTCCACCACTGTTAGAAGATGTCTCCTTGGAAACAAGAAGAAATATGTGGTCTCAGCATGATGGTTGTCCGGGACATTATACCCAAATCATACGTCAGCATTTAGAGGAACAATATCCGAATCATGTTATTGGGAGAGGAAGTTTGTTTCCCTGGTCGCCGCGTTCGCCGGATTTAACTTGTTTAGATTTTTATCTATGGGGCAGACTAAAAGACCTGGTTTTTCAAAAGAAACCAACAACCAGAAAAGATATGATGGAAGGAATTCGAAATGCTATTAGAAGCAGCGGTTTTCTCTACCGAGAATAGATTAAATAAATGCATTGATAATAACGGAAAACATTTTAAACACTTGTGAGCTATTTGTGACTAATTTAAGTAAACTAATTTTGAACCAGTCCTAAGCCTGCATAAAGTGTGAAGCAAGGCTCGACGTGTTAACGATTTTGTGCTGACTGGGAAGAAAGGTTAATCAAAACTTAAACTACGTCAGTTACCATGGCTACGGCATTTGTTTTTCTCGATAAAGTAT
>JARFJB010001662.1:2295000-2342500 GCA_036346205.1 Vesta saturnalis
TGGACATGTAAGTATGGGTTCTGTGCTGGTATGTTTTTGATTGTTTCAAACGCGCTTGTCTTTGTGTCCTTTGTTTTTTCTTCAGCAGGATTGTTAACGGAATGCTGACTTGGGTACTTTCGGTACCAGTAGTCTGGAGAGCTGTTTGATGGTGGTTGGAGGAGAATTTGGCTTATGGCTCCTGCCTTGTCTAGATCTGGGCGAACTCCATCTTCTGTTACCATGTGGCCTAGATATTTTAGTCCCGTTTTGCAGAACTTGCAGGTAGGCGAATATTATGATTGCCAGGTCTGGTGTGTTATTATGCTGACCCCGCATGGCGGGGGGTTCCCTGCCTTGCGGGGACCACTGTTGTATATTGGGGTCTCGCAAAAACTTCAAAAAACGTTTAGAAAAAGTATCAAACAAACCGAAAATAACAAATGCGCACACATAAACCTTTCAGCTCCTTTAAAACTGTTTGCATTTTTTAAACGATACAGGTTACTTGAGACCCAAATACGTTAATTTATAATTTATTACACTAAGCAAAACAGAATAGTCGCCAGCCAGAGTATCTTATAAAAATAACAGCTAAGGTGTCAGCCAGGGGCGGCCAAGGTAAAATGCAAAAATTAAAATTGCGCCCTTTGAATTAAATAACTAGGAGTATGCGACATAGGAAATAAGATAATCAATTACATATATTAGAAAACAATTTATTTATTTATATTGCATTGCACTAACATAATGTGAAGTTGTGAACATTAATAAAATTCAATTTAATATATAAATTAATGTTAAAAACAACAAGTTAAATATTTGAGTTAGGAGAATCCTCGATAACAGAAATTATAATTATTTATAAGAAATATAGCTACATACAAAAATGAACGTTCTCCACTTGCCACGGACACAGGTAACGTTAATAATATGCGTAATGCTACACACATATTGGGTAAATTTAGTCATCCGTTTCGAATTAAACGAAAAACTCCAAAATGAAATATAAGGATACTAAGTATTTGTATGTATTTTGCATATTTTAAAATTTCATTGTTAAAGTAGACGATGTGGATCATAAACCTGTCATAAAATGACCCTAACTGGTGGGTGACCATTTTTGTTTATTGTGCTATGTCGGAAGTACATAAACCACCAACTCTCGAAATCTGAATAATTCCTAGAAAAATCTCTATTTATGTGTTAAAATTTTTAAAATGCTTCCAACGAAGCATCGATGATTCCCCGTTTGTCTTTGTTGTGTTGCGTTTGCTTTGGGTAACTGCGTATTACATTCGGTCGGTATAAACGTTTAGTTTTTTTGCAACTAATTTTGATAATAACAGAGTTACCGTTTATTTTAATAATTATTTAAATATTTAAAATGAGTAGTTCGCGAAAATATCTAAGTGGAGCTCAAAAAAAACTGGTTGAAAAAAAGGAGGAGGAGAAAAAAAGATTGCCAAGATTAATACGTTTTTTCCAAAACAAAGTTATTTTGACTTCTGAAACACCGTCAACATGTGCAACATCAGGAGCATACGTGTATGATGATGAAACTACTCAATTGAGCATTAAAGGCGTAGAGATTGTCGAAAATGAAAAGACAGATCTGGAGTCAAGCCTGGAGCTAAGCCCAGTGTTTTCTAGTGACTTAGCGCTCTTTTTAAATACGGAATTAAGTGATGCACTTAAAAAGGAGCTTGCGTATGTTGGTCCGCGTAGGCCCGACAGACCTCTAAATGGTTTTCCAAAAGATGAATTAGATGAATTTAGTGAAGTGTACTACAAGAAAAAGACATCTGCTGGACAATTGTTAGATCGGTAAATGAAAAAAATTGTTTCTGAAAACAAAAGTATTTGGTACTTTGTATTTGGCTTGCCCCACTATAATTAAACTGCCTTTTTACCGATTTTTATGAAATTTGAATTATATACAAAATTAAATATGCTTGATTACAGAAGTTTTAAAAAATTTCACTAAACTTTTAAATATGAATATGAAGTATTTTAATGTGTTAGTAAATATTTACCATTAATGTTTTTACAAAAAATATAAATTTACAGAATAACCTACAACCCGAAAAAAAATTTAACTTTTTAACAAATTAAAAAGTATATTTACCTTTTTAATGCTTTACAACACGAAACACACTTTTGTACTTTAAGATTCTGGATATCCTACTCAGTGACCTTAGATGGAGTATACTGCCATCCTTGCTGGTTGTTTGCTGATAGGAATAGTACCTCTTTAAACCCTTCTTGGACCACAGGAATGTTAAAATATTGGAAGGGCCTCTCAAAAAGAATTTTAACATATGAGAATTCAAGAGTTCATCTCGATGCATGTTTCGTGTATTCAACATGAAAAGCTAATAAGACAGTGAATATATGTTTAAAAGACGACATTCATAGATTAAAACCCGTATTAAAAATGATCATTGACGTTACTAGAATAATTGCAATAACTCGTCTGCCTTTCCGTGGTCATCGATACATTTTTTCTTTAGATGAAAATAAACTAGAACCCGACTCTTCAAAGAGCGTTTTTTTTTAAATATTGTCAAACTTCTAGCTAGATATGACCCAGTTCTGGAGTTACATATTAATAACATTAAGAAAGGGAGTACGCATTATTTGAGTAATACATCGCAAAATCAATTTATTTCGCTCATTTCTGATTCAATTTTGCAATCCATCGTTGAAGATATAAAAAACAGCCCATTCTTTTCAATTATCCTTGATACAACACAGGACATAAGTAAACAAGATCAACTTAGTCTTGTATTTCGACATATTAACCATAAAGAAAACAAATTTCTGATTCAAGAATCATTTTTGGGACTTCAATTGTCTATCAGAATATTCGATAATATACAGGGTGTCCTATTTGAAATAATGAACTTTTCTGCATTTTTGTACCTCGCGGAAACGTAAGGCATTTCGAACGACCCTATACAATATGGAACCAATTACGTTACGCAGAACTGATGAACAGCTTATTCATAGAGTGCATCCAGAATTTCAACTTTCTACAAATTCAAACACCACAATAATGAACATTCGATTGGAACCATGTTTTGGCTAAAAAATAAGGAAATTAATTAATTACTCAAACACGGTTGAAGATGGGCATAGGGATGTGTGAGGAAAAAGTAATTTAAAAGTAATAGCGAACCCAAAAATGTAATAATATACAGGGCGTCTCATTAAAAATATCAAAGGTGATCCCACTTTTCCACATAAGCGACAACGTCGCAACGCTGGAAATATTTTAGATCGATAGATCCGAGCCAGCCATGCTAGTGACCAAATTTTCAAAAAGATCTCATGTCTCGTTTTCCGTAAACGTCTAAGGTACCATCGACGTGAATCACACTGTATAAGACAAAAAATCCACACCCGTAATATTACGGACTGGAAAATTTTCGGTTACCTCATCTTAGTTCACCACGTACCAAGTCGTAGAGTACGTACAGCAGTGACTGAAGCTACATATAATCTATTTCCCGCCTGGTAATGTTCGAAGTGGGGTTTGCGAGGAACAAAGTGACACGGCGACCTACTTTCAGGCGCTGTTTGTTTTTGCACTTTTTATCAATGTAAACACACTGAAAATAGTTTTTATCATCGACATAAAACCATTGAAAGTGTATAATAAAATGAGTTCTGAAGAATCTGATACTGACAATTGGTTGGAGGAAGAACATGAAGGCGACTCTAACGAATCTTCATCCTCGAATGATGAAATTAGTAGTGAGTCGTCTGATTCAGCAAGACGTGGTATCGTATAAGTACTACTGGTCCACCTCATGAGCCCCCCAGATTTAATTTTTCTGCTACTAGTTCACTAAATTTCGCAGTAGATAAAGATGCAACAAAAGACATTATGAAATTTATCAAGTTGTTTTTCGATGATGCACTTTTTGAAGTCGTTGTAAGTGAAACAAATAGGAATGCTGAATCGCATACCAATAATTAGATTCCTACTAATAAGAACGAAATATTTTTGTTTATTCCAGTAAATTCTTTGATGTCACTTATAAAGAAACCGAAGTACCAAGATTAATGGTCGAAACGAAACATCATCGAGACACCCATTTTTCCGAGGATTATGACAAGAAAACGTTTTGTTGAACTCAAAAAATATTTCCATTTTTATAACGAGGCCAATTTTGACCCACAAACACATCCTGCTCCAAAACTACATAAAATGTGGTCAGTTTTGGAATTACTACGAAGAAGATTTCATGAATTATATACACCAGATCGAGATGTAACAATAGATGAAAGCTTACTTATGTTCAAAGGACGTCTCGGGTGGAAGCAATACATTCCACTGAAACGTGCCAGATTTGGTATAAAATCGTCGTATTTCTTATGCGAGTCCAAATCAGGTTACATATGGTCAATGATTGTGTACACTGGAAAAGGAACTGCTTTCGATAATGAGTGTTGTGGTCATCCGATTTCCACTCAAATAGTGCTCTCACTGATGAAACCATTGTTGGACAAAGGCTACTGTCTCACTGCAGACAATTTCTACACCAGTCCACTCTTGGCTGATATTTTATTACGTCATAAAACAGACACTTATGAAACCGTCAAACCCAAACGAAAAGAAATGCCTATAGAGCTGCAGAAAACAAAGCTAAAACCGGGAGAGATTGTGGCCTATCAACGGGATAAAGTAATGGTAATGAAGTGGCGAGATAAGAAAGATGTTTGCCTTTTGTCTACGGTTCATACATGTGATATGGTTGACTGTACTGGAAAACACAACCGTGAAGCCAAAAGAAAACATGCTGTAGTTACTGATTATAATGACACAATGGCTGGTGTGGATCGAGTAGACCAACACCTAGCAGACTATCCAATAATCAGAAAACGTGGTAAGCGTTATTACAAAAAAAAAATTTTTTCCACCTTGTCAAGTTTGCTTTATGGAACTCACACGTTTTATATAAGAAGTGTGAGGGAAAATTATCACACTTGGAATACCGAATGGAATTTTTAGAAAAAAATATTGAAACTTGTGGAAAAGAACTGGTAAATCGGCAAGGTCGTAGAAGATCGGCTGCGACCCTTACAAGTAGTGGAACGCCATTTTCCTGATTATGTGCCTGCAACAGCAAAAAAATCAAACGCCACTTGCATGTGTGTTGTGCGCTCAAAAAAGCTCAACGACAAAAATAAAAAGATACGGCGAGAGTCAAGATACCAGTGTTCAGTCTGTGACGTTGACTGTGTGTTGCGCCATGTTTTCGTTTATATCATTCCAAAGTCAACTATAGTGTGAAATAAATTTTTTTTCGAAACCGTACTGTTACGGAACTGGGCTTATTACTATTTTTACTAAAGATTTTCTTCCTTAATTTTGACTTTTTTCAATAAAACTTTAATTTAATGTTTTAGTCTTTTATTAAACTTCATTTTCGGCATTTAAAAAATAGAAATTCTTTGGCCACATTTTGCTTTTTAATTGTGATCTTAAGTGGTTAAAGTTGACCTATATATATCCTTGTAATAAAAGCATAAACTTTTATTTTGTAATATTTTAACCATTAATATAATAATGTATAATACAAAAACAAGTTGAAAAAAATGTCGTTTTTTTTACTTAATAACTTTTTACTAAAATATAAGAAATTCATTACATTAGGTATGTTGTTGTAAAAAAATGTTTTAGGCAGATATAATAATATAATTTAAGGGAGTTTTTTTGAGGGACGTGGGGCCTCCTAAAAAAATTCTCGGGGGGGGGGGAGCAAAAAATTTTACACGCTACTGTTTAGAATCCTTTTTGCTAAGCTCAGTCGGAAAATACATTTTCTTTGTGGGAATTCGTAGACAGTTGTGTGATAGATAAAACGTAAATATTTAAGACGTTTAATTAACGTGAATATATACGTATAAAATAACAAAAAGTTAAATAATGCATGAATTCACAAAATAAAATAGAAATTAATTTTTATTTCATGGTGTCATGCGGATCGCAACCCTCAATACACTACTGTACGGTGGGCCCTCCGAGAACCTAATCTGATACAAACGTTTGTAAGTGGTGATTACTGAAACTAACGTAAAAAAAAGATATCTAATCATTTATTTATCTGTAATAAAATTGGGTTAATTATTAAAAAGCGTTGGTCTGTGTATAATCTGGTTCAGTACGTCTGCAAGTCAAAATATCCGTATAATTGTTTATTAAACATCTTTTAACATATGTTTCGTTAATTTTGATAACTAATGCAATAAAACATGTTCACTCTAATAATCTCAAAATTATAATAACAACAATGGAATATTCCATTAACTAAAATTAGGAGATATATTTACTGTTCAAGAAAACTAAATTTCTTTGCGTTTTAAATTAGTTTTAACTTATGCCCTTCTAAACAGCTGATTCAAGAATTTGCAGAAAACGTGTGACAGGTGGTTACACACGTTTATATAGGGCAACTTATCCTAAGTTGTACTGGACTGGCCACAAGCAACTGGTCTCTGATCAATAAAGTAATGTAATAAATAATCCATATTTTAATAATAATAGAAGTGTGTTATTACCTTTCGTGAAGTATCAAATATAAAGTTCATCTACAGGGTGATAATCAGTTTACATTGCAGTAAAACCAGGGATATTCCTCCCATTACAATTGTAATAGATTTATTACAATTATAAATTTATTGTGCTATTATAATGGGCACAGATTTTTTTCAGGCTATATCTTTTAATGGCTTATTAATAAATTCCAAATAAACACGTCGTCAATAAAGATTTTATTTCTAATATTAACTTTTTCACAACTTAAACAAATCTAAATATCAAATTCCAATATCGGGATAAATCTATACAAAGCGATTCTGTAGAAGTTGCCTACTCAGCAGGACGCTATTAACAAACGTGAAATAAAAACCACTACGATCTACAAAACAAAATACCTCATTTTATATAAAAATTGCAAAATACAGTGGTTTATGTTATTTTGTATTTTGCCATCTGTAAGTTTGGGTTCTCAATGCAAGCCGAAGAAAGGCTTGTATAACAGCAGAGGGTTACATTTACTAGACATTCTAATTGGATTTTTAACTGAATTTTGAATATTGCGATGATTACATTCTAATGGCCCTAGAATTTTTAAGTTAACCACTACCTTAAATGTAGGGTTTAAAAAAACATGTACTACTATGTTAGTGGTATTTACTTAATTAGCTGATAAAAGTACATGGTATTGAAAAAATATAAGTAAATTATGTATCTAAAAATACTCAATTTTTAAATTTATTAACATCTAGTGCAATTTTTCTATGAACGCATTGTTCCAACGAATGAGATACCTTTAATCTTATTTTAATCCTAGGAGACAATCTTTCTGATTTTGCCTTTTTGCTGCCATATGTAACTTTTTTACGTCCTACCGATGTTAGTTGTACTGGTATACTTTTTCCTCTTCGACGACATTTAACTACATTTCCTTTTCTTGCAGTTCCCTTGTATTTAAAAGTTGTGTGAAGACCAAACTGAACAGAGGTTTTGGAAAAATCATATTTTGTTATGTTATTTAAACATGTTACTACTGTTGGACAGTGTTGCTATCCTCAGTTTCGCCAGTTTCCAATACTTCTAACCGCTGTAAATTGTTTTCTTCCTTACGGACTTCTAATGCAACGATTTTTTCATTCTCTTTCCGTAGAGTCAGGAAAATATCCTTATTTGCTTCTTTTCCTGTTTCAACTTTGTGTAGTTGAAGTTTGTTTACATAGGAAAGTGTGTTTATTGCGCTTCAAAATTTGTATTTTTGCAAAACGGGGCACCCTGATGTTCGCAATGTTTTCCATTAAAACCCACTTCAGATGTACAAATACAGGTTTGGAGATCCACAGAATATATGACATTTTTATTATTTTCGCTTGTTACTGAAAATTCCAACGATTCCATACTGATAGGGTCAATAATCATTTTTGCAACAGTCCCTCTAGGTAAATATCTAGTAGAAACCGATTTTCAGACTCAATTGAAGAGTAAATTCAATATACGATGTCTGTAATAATTTTCAAAGCTTGTAATAACGCAGTCGTTCGATTGGACTAGATCACGGCGTACTCTATACCAGGCGAGAACATAGGAGTGGGAGACGTGATGTCAGTAGGCCTAAAATTGTAAGGAAATGCGTGCAGTAGCATATAGAAATCGTGGAGTTTTAGGCTGCACCAACAAATTCTAATATCTGTCGGAATATGATTCGCAAATGCCAGTACCGAATTATCGAAACACCTGTCATAGTACTACTTTATTTAATGTTACAAAATACTGCATTGTATAATTATAAAAAATTTCGAAACCTCTATAAATCAATTGTGAGCGCCAAAAAAGATTATATCATAGCGAAAATTTAAAACATTGCAATAAAAGTCTAATTAATGGTTGTATTTAATAAAATTTCAGTTATATATGTGTTTATTGAAAAAAATACATGGATATTTTACTAATTATAAGAAATGTGATTGATTAATTACTACAGTTAATGAATCGATACAATATCCATGAAACAGGCAATTTGTTTGCAATTCACGTAACGTAGTCTGGTCTATAACTTTATTTGTTAAAGAGGGCCCGCTTAGATCATTATTTGTAATGCGATACCCATTGCTTTATTTTGTGTCTAAACATTGAAATGAATTCTCGACCTTTTTATTATTCGTGTTGCATTAGTGTTACAGTTACACAAGTAAACTATAGAAGTTACACTTAAACATTTAGTATCCTAATCACTTTTACATCAAGCTTCGTTCAATTCTAGGAACGCTTCTAAACGAGACAATATTACTAAGATTTTTTTGTTTGGATTGTTATTATTAAAAAATATAATTTCCGATCCTTTGGGATAAGAGTTTTGATTTTTAGTCGTTAAAATTAACAACAAAGAAATCAATCCGTTTCTCAATACTTTCCGTGCGGCAATCGACCTACTGACGTCATCGTCGGAGCTGAAAGTGGGAGTTATATTACCGCATGGTATAGAGTACGCCGTGATTAGATTGAATGCCTTGGCTCTCTCTAAAGGTATGTATTTTGGTAACGGAAATATAATCTCAGTGTAGTTATTAGTATCACTTCCTCTTAACTTTAAATTTGCTGTGTATAGTAAGCACGAAGTTTTTTCACGAGTCAGCAGATTTCTTTTATAACCCTTTTGACTTCATTTAGCTTATTTTCTGTTTTAGCTCGTAAAGTTTTCTTAAATAATTTATACTATTGTTTCGCCAAATTCTGTTGAATTACATTTTTCCCTGTTAATATCCATCTCCAAACTGCTTTCTTTAGATGAAATACAGAAATCCCTCGTTAACTGCGGGAGTTACGTTCCGACAGGATAGACGTGGTTGGTGAAACCGCCGTTGACAAGAGATCCATAGATGTACCTATTACGAGTAAAAAACTTGTAACTTTGTTAGATTTATAGTAGAATGTATGTATCTGTTTCAGAATGAAGAAAAATCCATGTACATATGTAAATGTAAAGTTTATTTCCACTTAAAATTTAGTGACTGACAAAATATAAAATAACATAAACACATATAAGTAGTAGGTAAGTACTAACATCATGCATAAAGAAGAAGAATTGTTGACTTTCATTTTTTTCTTAATTTCTTTCTGCGCTTCTTTATACGGTTGTAGTGAACCCTCTAGAGTATTATTGAACTTCATGCTTCGTTCCAGTGAAGAGTCCAGGTCCAAAACCAAATACTGAAATTGATGAGCAGATGACATAATTTTATTTATTTTGTCTAAAGTTAACGACGTAGTTGATCTTTCGATTGTTAATTCTTGAGAGATGTCATCTTCGGCTTCTTTGTCCGGCAATTCTGAGATATCAATAACAACTTCCGGCCATAGATTTTTCCAGCATGCATTTATTTATAGTTAATGGTCGCAAGTCTCAAACCGCATCTTTATAATGATTATGCAATGTGCAATATTAAACTGTTTCCAACTTTCGGTAACAGTCAACGAAGGATCTGATTCCATGCATTGTAAAATGAGACTGAAAGTGCGCCTCAGATAATATCGTTTAAACGCAGCTATTATTCCCTGATCTAATGGTTCCAGAAGGGAAGTTATGTTGGGAGGTAAAAATTGAGTTTACACATTGCGGTCGATTAAGCTAAAGTTCTCCGGATGTCCGGCCTCATTGTCAATAAGCAGAAGTACCTTAAATGGTAGTAACTTTGAGGTCAGATACTGTTTAACACTAGGCACAAAACAATTAGTGAACCAGTCTGTAAATAGCGTCATCGTAACCCAAGCTTTAGGATTTACTCTCCAAAACACTGGAAGACAGTCTTTATCTTTATTTTTTAAAGGCAGTGGATTTAGTGATTTGTAAACAAGTATTGCCTTCACCATAAAATCACCTGAGGCGTTACAACAAAACAAGAGAGTTAATCGGTCCTTAGCTGCCTTAAACCCCGGTGCAGATTTTTCATTTTCCGATATGAGGGTACGAACAGGTATTCTCTGCCAAAAAATACCTGTCTCGTCAGCATTAAATACTGGTTCTGGCTTATATCATTCGCTTTCTAGAAATTCTTTAAGTTTACTTGACTATTGGCTAGCAACCACGTGATCGTTTTTTAAATATATCAAACCAGCCTTTAATCGCCTGGAAACTTGAAGATTCATTATCAGACTTTAGGCTATTATAAAGTGGAATAGAATAGAATAGCCTTTTTTTGAATTATTTGGGTACTCACTGGGACTTTTTTTGTGTTTGATCTTCGATCCAAAAATACAATGCTTTTTCCAAGGTTTGGGGCCACGAAAACGGACGAACGAATCGATTCTTCCCTTCTTTTAATCGTTCTCACAGTTGATTCGTTTACTTTTAATTTCTTAGCAGCACTTGCATAAGATTCACCTGCAGCTAAACAGTCTTAACAGTTGGATCTTTTTATCTAATGTCATAACACATCTTTTTCTTTTAATAAACTCTTTACTACCGCATAAATAAATCTACCAATAGCGTTCTGGACGTACAACGCAAACACGCTTCGACAGCCTACTGTGTGCATAAGAGCAATTCTGCTTCTGGCCAATGTTTAATTAATACCCTACTTTCACCTAAATCGTCATCTGTCATGATAACTGTCGGACGAATTTTTTTAGGCATTGTCTCTAACATTCCTTCACTGCCGCATCAAATAGCTCATGTTTTTTGACAATTTTTCAGAATGCATCCAACGGGTGATCGCAATTACCAGATCCTTCAACAAAGATAATTTCATTTGCTTGCAGCATTTCTATCAAAAGTTTCCTAAGAGGTATACAAAGTGCTGCAGTATAATTACCCTGTAAGGTTATTATTTTGTAACACAGACGAGACTTATCTTTTGGAAAACCAACGTATCCTCTAATTTAGTCAGCATAGTGGCACCAGCATGGTCACCAATATCCTCTTTAAATTTCTTTTTCCACAAACTAGATACATCCCTTTTTTGTTGGTATGTAATGCCTGTCGTATAAGACGTTTCCATATTCGTCTCCCAGTTCTTCAATTTTATCCGTACAATAAGTATGGTAAGCTGTGGCTGCAGAGAGACCCTATTAAAAAAATCGACTAGATTTTGTTTAGCCCTGGCCCTAAAGGCCTTTCACGAAGTGCTTCAATAACATTCAAGCTATGATTATGGTCATTCTTTTGTTGTCCTAGACTTTTCCACGGATTTTTAAAACTTTTCTTTATAGTTATAAAAAGTTTCGCTAGACAATCAATATTTTTTGACTGTTTTGTTTCTTTCCTACCGGTTTAAGTGTTGTAGCCGTATTCAAATGGCATTGGTAAATGCGTTTAAAAAAATTTCCCGGTGCAGTGGTCGGAACTTTGAATGTTTTCTCGATAGTCCAGGTTTCTTTGGTTATCGCCTCAAGACTAGATACCCATTTCTAAAGGAAAAGTACGAATTATGTGTAGCTGACTGTATGTAAAAGGCAGTTTTAGAAAATTAATTTTCCAATAAGAGAACTTTACCAAAACTATTTTATCTATGACAACGCGCATATGCAAATGCGGTTTCGCCTAAATTTTAAAACTCTGTTAAATTAAAACAGCACCCTGTACACGTCAAAATACTTCCAGTAGAAAATATCTGTCAGATTTATGTATTCGAAAATAAATTTCCTTTCCAACATCTAAAAGTGCATTTGTCTGTTCAATTTTTGCAAAAATAGTCCCTTCCACTATTATTGGAGCAGTTGTATTAAAAAATTAGATGAGACATCACTTTCTTTTCTCATCGATGCAGGATCAAAATAAAATTTTAAGAATCTAATCGTTTTATTTACTACACGATAAATTATGCTAGTTCTGAAAAATGTCAGTGGCTGATTTCGGGATTCTTTGGTGCCTCCATAACTGTCCAAAAAGTAATTTACTCTTTGTCCTAGTCAAAAAGTAATTTCACCTTCACTAAATATCAACTTGGTTGAATGACGTTCATGGGAGATGTCATTACTTCAATAAACATAATTTTAACATTTTCGCATGTTCATCACAAACGACGTTTTCTGTTATAAATAAGTATTCATATTTAATATGATTTTGCTTTTTACTTTCACTTTAAGCAAGTGTAAGTTTATTTATGTTTTCAACGAATACCTTCTAAGAACAGATATCGACATTTGTTGGCACCGGTGGCACCATCTATCCATCATTATTTCACTAACATCTGTAACATTTGAATTAAATTTATAGAGGTAAAATCCAATGAATATTAATTAAAAACTACACGGTAAATATTTTTGTCCAACAGTTGCATTTTTTCGCGTGTTTTATACGTTAGTTTTCAGTGACTAAAATCAAATTTTATTCACTATTGACTACATTTTATATGGCAAGTGAAGTAAGCCATTACAAACAAGACCTGGCTGATTTTTTTTAATACTTTTTTTTAAATAATCTCTTCAAGATTTTCGTTAAAAAAAATGCAACTGTTGGACAAAAGTCGTATATCATACAAGAGTGAAATGCCATTATAAGCCCGTGAGAATTTGTCGCACGAGCGCATCACTTGCTTATAATGGCTTATTTCACTCACTTGTAATATAATCTGCTATTTTTTCACTAAAAAGTAGAATAATACTCATTTTGTATAAAATGAGTATTATTAATGTCCGATACTGATAGCGATGTAAATAAGGGGTTCCCAAAAACGCAGTAAACTGCAAGTAAATGAAAGGATATTAAACAATGTTGATGGGAGAAAAAATGAATGATTTTGTCGTAAAAAATGCATTTTCGGGACTTGGAAGATTGCTGGACCACGCGAAGCGTCCCGAAAATTTTTTATACCAATGAAACAAGTTGGAAACCAGCTCCCAATTAGCACGAGGCACCATTTGTATCAGTCTCTGTAATCGAAATCTAATCATATTACACAAAAAATGTTTACGTAAACAATTGCTGCTTATTATAAGTTTTTGTTATGAACGAATAAGTTCAAAGGTAAATATGTACTTAAGTACATAATTGCTGCTTACTTTTACATTTTCTTTACTAACTAGTTTGCATAGTATCACATTATTTTCTTTGGTTTTATCCTCGTATTCCCAACATTTTGTTTTAATTTGTTATGTTAAATTCATTACGATCAGTAAAACACAAAGTCGACAATAATGATTAAATAAAGATACAAATATTAAACAAAGCTTTAGCAAGGCTATATATATATATATATATATATATATATATATATATATATATATATATATATATATATATATATATATATATATATATATATATATATATATATATATATATATATATATTGCATATTTCAAAGTGATATTTAATTACTCTAAAACAGCTGAAGAGGAGATCACTTGTATTAACTTAGTTTATTTATTTGTGATTTCGATAGCGACTTAAGTGTGGAGAATTTAAATATGGAGAGCACGGAAACAACAAAACGGAAACCATCCGCAATATTGAACGGGTTCCTGTATCGTATCAAAAGGAAGGGCAGCGTTGTAACTTGACTATGTACGAAGGAGAAGACTGTATTACAGTCAAAGATATGTGTGTAAACATGACATTGCTGCCGTTGAAGTCAAAAAGCGCTTCGTGGACGCTAAGAAGAGAGCCAGGCAAGACGATGATCTTTCGCCAATATTGATGATTTACAAGAAAGCACTAACGGTTTATTCACTCGAGGCTTAGATCTTCTAACAGAAATTCCTGTACTTTTCTCGGTAAGATCAACTTCAAATAGAATATGGAACAACGCTCCAGGCGTGATACAAAACCCTGCAACTGCTCAGGATGTTCATTTTCACGAAGACATATTGAAGCTGGGAGATGAGTCAACCATTCTTTTCGCCGATGATACGGTAATAAATCAAAAGGTAAAGGTAAAGAGACAGGGTGGACTTTTTTTTGAGTACTTGCGGGGAAATCATCACAATTCCAGTTATACACGCTTTGTTTCCAAATAAAACACAGGTTACATACACAATATTATTTTCCATATTAAAAATTTAAGCCTTATGGAACCCAATTGTTGTGAAGATTGATTTCTAACAGGCTTCCATCTACGCCTTGAAGCGTGTGTTTCCTGACATTAAAATCAAGTCGTGTGTTAAAAAGTTCGAAAGCTGGAACTTGCAACAGAATACACAGAAAATGACATACGGTAGGACATAGGTATGTGTGCTGCATTGTCATATTTATGCTACATTCTATTGAGATGGGTGGTTATGCGTGATGGAAAACGTTCAGAAAACGATAAATTGACGGCGTTTTACAATTACTTCGTAGATCACTGGTTGGTAAATAACACCATAGTGAGAGAAATGTAGAATTGCCACGGTCACAGACAGAAGTAATAATATCCTTGAAAGATGGAATAATAGGTTGAACAAACTCTTGAAACCAAATCCAACATTTTTAAGAAGGAATATATGGCCTATGTTTACGATAGGCAATACTTAAACTTGGAAGGAAAAAGAAGAAAAAGGAAGTACGTAAGCTTGGACGAAAGAATACGGCGATTTAGCACACTTTATCCTATATACAAAAACTTGATTAACTATATATTACTCGGCTATGCATGTATGTAAATATTGTAAGTAATAATCAAAAATTATTATTAATTTTATTAAATATATAAATAAAAAGTTCACCTCGAGTAGGATTTGGACCTACGACCTGTACTTTGCTAGAGCACCGCGCTAACCATCTGTGCCATCAAGATTCAAGCCCCAATCGATACAAACTTTGCCTTTATGTATGTAGAACTGATGTAAATTCTAAATATAATGAAATTATTTATGTTAATGGAATGTGAACCTGCAATAACACAAGCATTCACACATACCAAAGCTTATGACAAATTAATATTGGTCAAATTGCCTTGGTATGTGTGAATCCTTGTGATATTGCAGGCTCACATTCCATTAATATAAGTAATTTGATTGTAATTTCATTATATTTAGAATTTACATCAGTTCTACATACTTAAAGACAAAGTTTGCATCGATCGGGGCTTGAGTATCGATAGCGCAGTTGGTTAGAGCGGTACTCTAGCAATGTACATGTTTTAGGTTCAAATCCTACTCAAGGTGAACTTTTTATTTATGTATTTAATAAAATTAATAATAATTTTTGATTACATATTTACTTTTGAACTTATTCGTTCATAACAAAACTTATGATAAATTGTAAGTACTAGTCTAAAATGCCAAAAACGAAAGAAAATAAACAAAAACAAGAAATATAAAAGAAATAACAAAATTTGACAAAAATCAGCTTTGCTGTTTCGAAACTTTTAAACATGCCAGCATAACAGAAAATTCATTGCTATCTGCGGGCCCTAAACTTGGATAAAGTGTGAAGGAAAGTTTTCATTGAAATTAGTTATTCCAGGAAAATAATAGGTGTCGTTCGGGACTGCCTAGGTGGTAGCTAGAGAATAGTGGTAGTGGAAGGAAGAACTGTTTCTTATCTCGGGACTGATGTGTAAGGTGTTTAAACCTTCGGGAACGATTAGTTTACTGGATTATGTTTTTATACAGGCGGGCTGGATAAATCTAAACTAACGTTTTATGTAGTCTGGTATTAAAGAATGCTTAACACTGGAATATTTATTTAAATTAGTTTTTAACGTATCGCGTAATACGATACAGGAAGGGCTCGGATTCAGGACTTCGGAAAAGAAGTATATTACAAAACCGGGAATTACGATAAGTGAGACAATTTTAATACTCACTTTTATTTACGTAATTTCTACGGTCTGGAATTTTAGGACAAGAAACAATTATCAGATATGTCTAGTGGATAGCTTTCCTTCCGATAATAATGCATATAGTAACGTTCCTAGGATGGCGTGTAAGTGTGTTTTGTATGTAAATTTGTAGGTAGAATCCGCTAGTAGACCTGAGTAATCAACTCAGTTCCGCTTTGTGTTGGACACCATGGAGCCGGAAAAATTTAGTCAAACAACCTTTTTGTCCGACGGTGTAAGTAGACAACGACTCCCGGAATTAAGCTCCCGCCGTTATGTTCTATACGGGTGTTTTTGTAAATGTTTAAAAAACACTTACGCGCAGGTGAATGCGAATTTTAGTAACATCCGGGCAGCTTGTGCAGGAGAATTCCAGAAAGGATTCTAAACGTGGTAGCGCGTCTTATGGTTAAATAGAAATCCCTTAAAGGTTTTTGGTAATGATGTTAGGTAAGATATTAGCTACTGTTTACGTAGTGGGACTGGAGGAAACTGACGTAGAAAATTCTCCACGTTTTCGAATCAACATCGGAGGGGATAAAATTGATTATTTGAGATGCCGCAATTTTGGGAAAATAAATTCATTAATCAGCGAGTAAGTAATTAAAAAATTGAGAAAGATTTTCGGCTCCTTACAACTTTCATTGACCACTTTTCAAAACATGTAGATCCAAAAAACTGAAACTATTTCAAAAGCATTCATAACACAAGTTATAACACGTAATGGTACCCCAAAAAATTATTAACAATTCAAGCCAGAAATTTTTGTCTCATATTTAATAAAATACCTATGTAAAGAATAACATCGAGGTAGAAAATATTTCTTAGGCTTCTACATGAATAAGCATCAAACAAATTGCGACCAATGGTGCCCATATTTTCGAATGACCCACAAATTCACAATCCATAATTCAATAAAGTTCAGCTTATACATTTACTTTACGGAAGAAATCCACAATTCCCAACTGATAAAACTTTAGAACCCCTCAAAAAGAAAACGATAGAGACGCAAATCACTGTTCAGAAGTACTGACTAGGTTAAACATTGCATTTAAAAACACTAAGGAACGTAACCAAAAAGTTACAAAAAAGTAAGCTAAACCGCATAACAAAATATCTGGTGGGGAACAAAACAAGACCAAACTCACCTCGTTTGGGTTAAATGATACACTCATCAACTGGGTTTCTAGTTTCCTTGATAAAAGACGAATACGTGTCGTAGTTGATGACTTTTTTTCAAAAGAAGTTAGCATTAACGCCGGCGTACCACAGGGATCCGTTATAGCGCCTACACTTTTTCTGCTGTACATAAACGACCTTATTTCTTCAACAACTAACCCCATCCATTGTTTTTCTGACGATAGCACTCTTCACTGTAGTTCATCTCAGTCTACTCATAGTGATAATCCACCTTCTATGTCAAATCAAGAAATTAAAGCTGAAATGGCAAATTCAATCAACAAAGACATTCAACGTATTCTCGAATGGGGAAGCAATAATCTAGTTAAATTTAATGCTAACAAAACTCAGTGTTGCCTTATATCCGCCAAAAAAGATCGATCATTTCCTGTTGTAAGTATGAATGGCTCAGTTCTTAAGTTTTCAGACTCTATTACTCTGTTGGGTATGACTGTATCTTCAAATCTCTCATGGGTTGACCATCTTCTGTCAGCTACCAAAACAGCTGCTTGTAAAATAGGCTTTTTGTACAGATCTAAGCAGTACTTTACCTCTCGACAACTCCTTCTGCTGCATAAGGCCCAAATTCGGCCTCATCTGGAATTTAATTCTCACCTTTGGGTTAGTGCTCCCCAATACGCTCTCGATATCGTTGATCGTATTCAAAAGAGAGCGATTAGGCTTATAAATGACCCGTCCTTAACTTCTCACATACAGTCCCTTGAGCATAGAAGGATGGTTTCAGTTCTTTCTTTGTATTATCGCTATTACAACGGCTATTGTGCTGGTGAATTACATTCTTTGATACCGTCTCCGGCTATCTTTGCGAGAAACACTCGATTCGCTCATTCACATCATAAGTATGCAGTACAAATCTCCACTTGTCGTACCAAACGGGCGCAATCCACATTTCTCTATACGGCTTCTAAACTCTGGAATGATCTCCCTAGTTCCTGTTTTCCTCTCACTTATGATATGAGAAAATTTAAGGTAGCTGTTCATAGGCATCTATTGGCAATTCATTATCCCTCTATCTATCCTCCTAAGTGTTCCTGAGTGCTTTAGCACGATAGGCCTTATTTAGCCTGTTCAGGTCTACAATCATAAAAAAAAAAAAAAAAAAACTACAAAATGAAAATTGAAAGAAATTAAATAATCTTAATAATAATTTTTTAAGATAAGTATGCAACTTTTTTTTAATAGGTTCATAACGAAAACAATAATCTATGTCAGATGGACGTTTAAAACTTTATGTCAGATAGATATTAATAGATATATAGGATGATAACTTAAAAATGTCAAAGCCTTCTCGTTCTCTGGATTTATTTCAAAATTAAATCAGCTCCAGAAGAAAAGAAAGCATGCTTAAATACGAAATTTCAGGTCCATAGGCCTTATCGGTCTGGCGTTATCGTGGAAATCACATACGCACGCACTAACGCATATACGCACGCGCGCATAACCTTCTATACCTACATATGTATGTGTAGGTTGGAAGGTAAAACTAAAAAGATATTAGATCTAAATTAGGAGATTGAATATATATTTATGAACCAGCAAATTCAAATGGGAACCATCAAAAAATTACATAAAGCTTGGACAGGGCTCTATCGAATAATTGAACCTTAAGTCGTCACGTGTGGGATAAAATTAGTTAATAATTCATAGAAATAGATTAAAACCGTGTTACGAAATCAAATCAAAATACAAAAGTAACAGACCATTTAAACGTAGAAATTGAACCCTAAAATTAAACAGACAAAAACCCTTATAAAAGACAATTTGAGAAATTTGGGAAATATAAAAATTATGGCTCTAGGCACAAAGTTTAAACAGGTGACAAGCAGTGAAACAAAACAAAAGCGTAATTAAAAAATTTTCTTATAATTAGTAATTAAATTAAAATAATATTTTTTTCATTTTTCAAACTGCCTCTGTTGGCCCGGGAACAGAAGTGTAAATACGAAATAATTATTAAATAAATGTAATCAAGCAAATTGTTTATATATATATATATATATATATATATATATATATATATATATATATATATATATATATATATATATTGTATTTGTATCATTGTGACGTTGTTTTCAGGTATGGACATTTCACTACAAAGAGTGGCGTATTTAGTGTAGCGTATGTTTATGAATTTTTGATTTTTAATACATTAGAAATGTGTTAATTAGGATATGTTAATTTACTTCAAAGGGAGCGTCTCAAATAGTCTTCACAGAATGCTCCCACGTCTTCAAAATTTTCCCATACTCAAGTGGCCCAACGCCCACTGCCTATGATTTCGAAGGCACACACACACAAATACAGCTAGCATAGCGTTGGACGGCACGGCACCTTGTCCTGAGGTAATACAAGATTATCAAGATGGAGCAGACGAATGAAGAAAGGTAACTATATATGTAGAACACTACAATTATAACCTATAACCAAAATATTGGAAATATAGTAAACGAAACCACTTCGGTGGAAACACTACGCAGAGGTAGCCCTGGCAACACTATAAATCACAGCAAGAGAGTACTTAGCAACACTAAAATTTGAAGAAAACTAGATTCAGAAATAAAAATTTAGACGAAGCGAAAAAAACAGTGGCTGTGTTTTTAGATCTCGCAAAAGCTTTCGGTGCAGTATCACATGAAATTCGCGGAAATTATACAATATTGGCATTCGAGAACTAGCCCTTGATCTAATAAAATCATATCTTAGTAATAGAACTCGAGTTGACGTTTAGTAAGGAGGTTAATGTAATATTGGGCATACCCCAAGAAACGGTTTTGTGTCCGATACTTTTCTTAATTTATATAAATGACTCAGTTAAATTAAATATAAAGGCAAATGTTGTATCTTTTGCGGATGGTACAGTTCTCGGCAGCGAACAATGTTGAATTCGGTATTACTTGTTTAAAGAATAAGTTTGATAGCGACGGGCTATCACTTAATGTGTCTAAAACTAAATTTACCTATTTTACGTTAGTACACGTTTATCAGCAACCCTTTTCATAAATAATACTCCACTCAGAAAACTGCTTAAATGAGAATAAACGTGACTGCCATTGTACACAAAAAATCAAATCCGTTGATCAAATTAAATATCTTGAGATTATAAGCTTAATTGGAAAGCACATACAGATGAACTGAGAACCATAACCTGTAAAATAATTCCTAAATTTAAATGACTGAGAAATATATTGAGCTTGGATATAATGAAACGTGTATATTGCCCATTAGTTCAATCCATAATACAGTACGCCATTATAATAGGCTGGGGTGGTGTAGCAAATTGGCGATCTTTATCCCTTGAGATAATATAAAAACGTATGATTAAAATTATACTTAATAAAAAAAAGATTTCCAAGCAAACAATGGTATAAGGGAAGCATGCACAATCCGACAACTTTACCTAATAAGTTTAGCTGTGTTCTCCCGAAAATGCAAACATCTATTCCGTGCCTATCCTCATTACTATGAAACTAGAAGAAAATGTAATTATGAAACTGCGATTTCAATGGTGGTTAACACGCAAACACAAAAACATGCATTATATTAATGTGCAAAATCATTGAATCGTTTACCTCAAGAAATTAAACATTGCATTTCGGATAAAACCTACAAAATTAAAAAATGGGTATTTGACCAAGGCCTTGACTATTATTTTTACCTGTGATAATTACTATTTAGTTTCTTTTATGTATTTGTTCTGTATGATTGCTTCTAAGAACAAACTACTCGCTAAATTTAGTACTTTTTTATGTCCACATGAAAGCCCCCCACACAAGTTTAGCACAGGTCATTAATTTTTTTATATTGCATATACATTTATAGCTTAAGTGTCGGAAATAAACAATAAATAATACATGCCAGTCTACTGGCTCACATATGCACATAACACGAGACCTCAATACGGAGTCCGGATGTGAAAAACAAATCAGCGAATTATACAAAGGTACTGTAACCACACAACACAGACATTTAACACTACATAAACAGTAAATTGTTATGCATTGAACAAAGTGATAAACGTTCATTACACAAATTATATAGAAATACAGCATACCGAAGATATGAAACAACCCAGGGAAGTACTATTAATCAGACCAGCCTTGCCACCAATAATACATAACTCGATAAGCAGCCTCATAAAACACGATCTAGGATACATATCATCAAAAACTGGAGCAGTATCATACATAATATAGTACACCCCAAGAAAAAAAAATTGCACAAAGAATGACCGATATGGAACAATACGCATTCATGGTGTATGACACCGTTAACGCACATATTTTAAAGACATGCCCAGGAGGACGAGATAAGCAAAATAAGCTTAGGTATATCTTCTAGTCCGAATTTTGTTTTGTTTCAGAGACACTTTCATTAATTGTAATTTTAAAACTGAAGAAATATATATTACAAAACTAGAAAAAATATAAACAAACAACATTCATTCATAACAAATTTTCGAAAACATCACCTCCCACTTCGATACACTTATTTGCGCGTTTATAAATTGATCTAGTAGCGAGTTTTAGTGAACGATGATTCGCTCCTACGAACGCTGCAGCATTAAAAATGCGTTCTTGTAACGCATCCCTTGTGTCTACTTTCGTAGCATAAACCAAGGACTTGATCAAAATTTTTAACATTATTTGAAAAATGAGAAGGCGCTCCATCATGTTGGAAGATAATACATGGTCGAATATTCAAAGGAACTACGTCCAATATTTCCTTTAAATGGTATTCTAAAAAATGTAAATAACCATCCCCAGTAAGGCGCATATCCAAAACGCAAAGAAAGGCCGCACCATACGTTAATACTAAACCGACGTTGAAAATTGTGTTCTTGTCTAGCATAGGAATTTTTCTCCGACCATCGATGATTATTGTGGCAATTGTTAATTCCATCTCGAGTAAACTGAGCTTCCTCCGTAAATAAAATGCATTTAAGCAACCTTCTATTTTCACGAATCCATTGATAAAATTGTAATCTTAAAGGAGATTTTGTACTTGTTGCACATGAAAAGTCTGTCAAACCATTGTTTGTGGAATTTCAAATTGGAATGCGATACGCCTTGTACATATCTCTAGATTATTGTCTACAACATCCAGAATATCTTCTTCAAGTCCCAAACCGAGCACGTTTAGAAACTGTTTGAAACGCTTGCCTGTTAGTAACTCTTCGATGTGGAACACGACATCGATACTCCTCTACTGCACGAACGGTACTACTATTGCAGAAACCATAAACAAACATCATATCTGCATATTTTTATAACTAAATTTATGTGGCATTTTGACAATCTTTAAAATAAATTAGCACAATGGTCAGTTTTTAAGACACTTGCCTATTATGTATCTTAAATTGTCATTTGGGATAGGTTATAAAAGTTAACTTGATTAGCTTTTTATTTGTTTTTTTTTTGTTTTGGAATACATATTTCTTCAGTTTTTAAATTAGAATTAGTGAAACAAACAAACAAAAATAGGACTAGAACATATGAGCTTATTTTGGCCACAAATTCTACCGCAGCTTGCAAATACTTTGATCACAATCATTATTAAACAATCTACCAAACATTAAGAAAGAACCATTGAAAAAATTAGTTAGCACATCAGTAACATTATCAACTTCATTTATCAATACCACACCTATCATCAATTGTTCAACTTTAACTATCAACTCAACCAGTAAAACAAAAAGACAAATGTGCGTGCGTGAGCGTAGTGCGCAAAACATAAAGCCTTTTACCTAAAAGAAACAAGTGTTATCTCCGAGAGTATAAAAGAACTGTGTGAGGTAAATGAACTGTAGACGGAATGAATTAGGGCAAATGGAAAATTTCAGAGTATTTATGTAAAAATTCAAAATAATTTCGGAACAAAAGAAAATTCTAATAATTAAGAAAATCTCCTTTTGCAATTTTCCAAAGCATACTATATTCATTAAGCATGTCAGTAATTGGTTGAAGTGTCAAAAACAACATTTAGCACTTAAGGAGTTGAGTAAGCCAAAAACGAGTTTTTACGTAATTGCTTTACAAATGCAAGTCTGACAATATTAACGCTTACATAAATTTTATAATCTAAAATCTTTTCCTACTGACAATTAAATTTCACTCCTTCTCACCTTACAATAAATTTTAGGCAGTAAAAGAACTGATACATGAATTAGTGTTAAAATTTTATCTAAAACTCTGCAGCATCATATAGTATTATTTCAGTTTTAACATACATAATTTTAGTTCATTTAGTTCAGTTAATTGCATTAAGTAAACCTTCTCCCTTTTAGCTTTTCAGCCATAAATAAATTACAACCAATAATCCCCTCTCTAGCGAGTAATCAATAAAAACAACGATTAATGTTCTACTGCTTACACCTTTTTTAATACAATATGCTCTTAAACATATACAGGGTGACTCGCGAGCCACTGTACATACTTATGGTGGTAATAGGATACACCTATACCATTAACGAATGACTATCAAAATTGACCGCTTCCGCCTGAATACGAAAATACAGGGTGATTTCCTTTTTTTGATAAAAGCAGTATTATCCTATATCTTCTCTGCTGGTCGACGGATTTACTTGAACCTTTAGACTAATAGTCTAACTTTTTCAGGTAGTAAAAAAGTCAAATTCCAGGACCGTAATTTATAAAAGTTAACTATTGGGCCTTTGGGTCAAAACATATCCTGTATATCGTTTTCATATTTTCTGCTTATTACACCAGCCTCGACGCATTTCTGTGAACGTCGATATAAATTCAACATTGACTTTCTTATCATATCTGGATTTTGTCTAACTTTTTCATAATAGAAATTAATTCTATGTTATAGCTGCTCCCTGTTTTCAATGGGAACACTATAAACTTTTTGTTTTAAATGGCCCCATAGAAAGTAGTCCACCAGGTTAAAAGCAGGGGATCTAGCTGACCAAGGATGTGGCCTTCTACGCCCAATCTAACGATTTGGAAATTGTTGATTTAAATATTCCCTAACTTCAACGCCGAAATGAATCGGAGCACCGTCATACTGAAAATGCATTCCACGAAAATTATGGTTTACCAGAAGCCCAGGCAAACCGTTTGATGAAAATCCAAATAAACTGCGCTTGTTAATCTTTGAGCGAATATATGCGGTCCAATAAAAGTATTGTTAATTAAACCGCACCAGACATTAAAAGAAAATTTATGTAGCGAGTGAGACTGTCTTACTGTGTGTGGATTTTGATTTGCCAAAGATGAGAATTGAGCTTCTTCTGTAAATAGTGCGCGAAGGATTGTTCCTCTATGGTTTGTAATCCAACGGGAAACGTAAGCATGGGAATATGGTCACCTTCTTCCAACCTTTGAACTTCTTAGATATGGTAAAGGTACACATTTTCCCTTTTTAGTGTTCTCCATACGCGTGTTTGGGGAAGTCCCAACTGTGCACTAATTCGAATAGTACTGGTTTTAGGGCTTACAATGTCCATACTCTAATAAATTTTTCCACGATGTTTAAATAACTGTAGATCGAAGAAAAAGTCTGGTGATTTGGTGTTCTTATATCCGGAAAACGTCTTCTGTAACATTCTGCTACCGCCTTTCCATTACCATCGCAAAGACCATAAACATAAATAATATCCGTATATTTAGCATTAGGGTATAATGGCACCTTTAAATTATTCTTAAACTTAACCCTTTCAACCCTGATTTTTTTTGAAACTGTAAAAATTTTTATATGGTATTTTTTTCATCTACTAGAGTCTTAGAATGACGTATATGTTTTTAATTTTTTTTATCACCTTCCATAAGCAAACTAGGGGTATAATGATGCAAACAAACATATTAGTTTTGTCAACCCTTTTATTTAACAAGTAGTAGATTTGACATGATATTTTCTAAAACAATTATTTTTCTTGTTTAGGCATAAAAAAACATTACATTTTTCACACATAGTTCGAGACCTTCCTTTGCAACCGTCCAAATTACACCGTTGTTCGTGTCCGTCTGTTGGGAGAGGCCAATGTGCGACTTCATCATATCGTATGTCAGCTATAGGAGTGGCTTGTTTGGGTCTTTTTGCGGCTGGCGGAAGGTTTTCTGGAGCAGGGGATTCTCTAGGTGAACTATCTCGAGAACTACTGAGAGAATTACTGGGTCTTCCTCTTTTTGGTGTGTATCTTGCAACTTTGAAGAAAGCAAGAGTTTCGGCAATGTTGAATGTTAATTCTAACAAATCCATACTTTTACTGTTAGAAGCATTTTCATTATGTTTAAATAAAGCTGCATTGAAGTAATGGAAGATCACTCTCAGAGTCCACTTTCTAGATCTGATAAGTGTTCTGTATAAAGATACAAGAAAATCATGCTTATCGACTCCACCCATGCTCTGATTATAGAATCGAATGACTGCTGGGCGTTCCACATGTACATAGGTTTTTTGTTTTTTATCCCATCGTTTAACTTCATCTTTGGGGTCAACGTCTACAAAGTTGGATGCGATATTGACAACCTTATTATCGAACCAGCGTACAACAGCTACCTTACCATCATGAGTTACTTTTGAATCTGATGAACCCCTTCCCAGGTTTTTAAATTCCTTTTCTGATTTTAATGTGCAGTTTTCCATGCGATTAGTTCTTATAGTACCAGCCGCTAGTATTCCTTTGTTTAATAATTCCTTTAGCAAATCAATCGAAGTAAAGTAATTGTCAAAGTATAATTTATACCCTTGATGTACTGGTATTCTTTCAGCTAGGTAAAGTACCAGGTTTGTTGTAGCACCAAATTCTTCCTTAGTGTTCTGAAATAGTAGATGCTCCTTGGTACACAATGGATCTGTATGTTATTCCTGATTGACCTCATAAATTAAAAATCTTTAAACCCCAGGGATTCGGCTTCCCTCGTATAAAAACTTTGATTGACAATTGTCCCTTGAAAGGTATGATTGTTTCATCGATGCAAATGTTTTCTTCGATTGGAAGTTCCTCGCATCTTTTGTCAAAACTCTTGGTAAGTGGTCGCACTTTCCACAGTTTGTCAGACTCATCTTTATCATTGTTTACGTCAGTAATATGCAAGTTATTTCGAAGGGCTTCGAATCTATTTCTATTTATACTGATGTCCTTTATTAGGGGAAACTGCGTCTTAGGTGCCCAATATAACCGTAGTCTAGGATAATTTATTATGCCCATTACCATATGCAATGCCACAAGACTAATTTCTGATTCATTAGTATTTATAGATTTTCCAGTCTTGAAAACAGAATAAGTGTTCGTTTTCTCAGCAAGCTCAAAAAATATGTGTAATGGAAAGTATCGACTGAAGTATTCAAATGGGGTGTCTAGGCCTTCCTCGTCATCACCTGACGTCAATGGTCTTTGAAATGCAGTATTTTGTGGCACAAGATGTCCACTTTTCCAAACTGATTTGTTTCTTTTTGTCAGCCTTCCCTTCTTATCTGCTGTGTTTCTATAAAAAATATTGAATTGTATTTCAAAAATTCCTAACTTCACATTACATACTTCTTGCACTTTAAATTTGATATAGCTTTATTTGTACGTCTTGAATTACCACTTGCTTCTATTTCGCTATCGCTAATTTTGTTTTCTACATTTTCTTCGTCTTCTTCTTCATTTTCTTCGTCTTCTTCCTCATCCTCTGGAACCCAAAGGTTGCAGTCGCCAATGTGTGCAGAAGTTGTTTCTGCCACATCGTCTTCTATGTCTGAGTTGTCAGCATTTAGGGCACTAGCGGCTTCTGAAAGTGCTTCCAAAGGAACACGGGGTTGTGCACTTCGGTAAAACCGAAAAGTAGGGATCGCATTGTCTCCTACTGCAATATAAAAACATCAGAACTCGCAACAATTAAAAATTATTCCAAAAAAGATTTTTAGATATTAGGTGACATTCACACCTGTTGGTGGCATTTGCGTACAACATTTTATAACCTCTATCTAAATTTTTAGAATTGACAATATGCTTTGAAAACTTTAAGAACCTATTTCCTATAGGTCCAACTAAACATATCACACCGGAAAATCGGCACAGAGTACATATTCGTGACATTGCAAATAAAAAATGGGACACCCACCTCCATTCATGGCTGCACACGTTGTCGACATTTACAAAAGTCGTCAGAATAACTGCAATAACCGTAGAACACTGTAAATTCCTTATCTGCAGAACCCTAGAAACTCTATTGCTGCCCTCTGGTAGCCGGTAGCATAAATATTATAAGTTGCAAAAAATGAATGCCCTTATGAAACTAGTCTTCGCAATTGCCACCGGTAGGGCCGAAAGGGTTAATTTGTATGTAAATAAAAGTACGTGATATAAAAGAAACATTCAATAAAAGCGGAATATTTATTTCAATGCACGGAGGTCGATGAAATGCATTTTAAATATTGAATTATTAATTTCTATTAGTTTTAGTTTATTTTTTGTAGCCAGTGTGATGCGGATAAACGAACAATGTTGATAAGATTAGTAAATAAACGAATTGAACAGTTCGTGGATATAGCGTTGGTGAATTTAATTTAGCTCAAAACATTCGATCCAATGCTGAACTATCCTTAAGTGTGCCAAACTAGTTAATGACTTCATTTTATTCATCTATCAGAGGGCAGATATAAGGTGGTATTGATTTTATCAAAAAACCCGTACTTCCGTATGAATCGGTCAATCTTAATAACCATTCGTTAATTGTACATGTGTATCCTATATCCACCATAAGTATGTACAGTGGCTCATGAATCACCCTATGTATATATACATATATATATATATATATATATATATATATATATATATATATATATATATATATATATCCTGCAGTTAAGAATTTAATGTTCAAAACAGAATATGTAGGCAGAATGCGTGCGACTTAAAAAGATATTACCACAGCTCCAGTTCAATTAGGAACAAACAAAAATAATAACCTCTAAACACACATCCCTCTACTACATCAATCTTATTTAACCTCTTGAAGTGTCCTCAAAAAAATTCCTCAATTAGCATTATATATCTTATATATCTGAGAGTGACTTGTCTCCCTACCAATCAGTTTCGCCTCCTTTCTTTGTTGCCAGTTGATTGCAGATATATAATTAAGGCTACTAAATCAACGCCAAAATAAATTTTCGCTATGACTATTAAATAATACGTTCATTTTTGTTACATGTTAAATTGAATAGTAGCATTAATCATTTACGTCGTAATTTCTTACAAAGAAATCACTCTTGATTAGCCAATTATTCCTTTGATTTTTAAGAATTCACCCTAATATGAAAAAATTACATTGCTTTGAAAGTAACTGGTGCGTATCTTAACAACATCCTAATAAGTAGCCATTTGAAACGTCAAATAAAGCGTATATATTTTAAGAACTACATGACGTCATAATGCGCAGATACCAATATTCGTTCGACGATCTCATTTTTAAAATTGTAGGGGAGCACAATAATTTGACAAATTTATTTTGTTTTCGCGCGTACGAAGTTTTTATGATTATTGTTGTTTGCTTGTTTCGATCGATTTATAATAAACAAATGGCCGATAGCACCAATGCTGATTAGAGAGTTAAACAGGCTTTAAACGGTGATTTTATAAATCGTGATTTTGCAGTTGAGGTTAGGGTTGCACCAATAATGATTAGCGTTGATCATTGGTTATAAATTGACTAAACGGCGTTTAAATTAATCAACCAATGTCGGGCGTTTAACTTAGTAAGCAGTGATAAACTGCTGGACTTCTCATCTGCTGTACACATACTGCCAGTGTTCTACAACTATTTAAATCGAATATCCAACTCTGGTAAGTACGTAGGCTGTATTATGTATAATTATTTACACTAAATAAACATTATAGTAGCGTTACCGTGTTTTGGTTATAAATACAACATGCAAGTGCAAAATCTCGTTTTTGCATTGTGATAGTGAAAGTCGTTTTTTAACGAAAACTCGTAAATTACCGCACTATTTTCAAGGAAAATGCGCGAAGAAAGTAATACTGTTTTATCCGTTTTTTTTTATATTTTCGATTACTTTGAAACATTTCTCTGCTATTGATAGCAATAGCTGTTGTTTTTTTTCGCTGAAATTGCGAGAACGCTCACGTTTTACAGAACCTACGTCCATAGCAAAACACCAAATACTTCGAAGCGGAACAGATCAAAACAACTTGACTTTTCGCGGTGGATTTAGATTATGTTATTCATCATCCTTTTCTAATAGCAACAGTTTTGGGAGCCTATCTCTGTTTTCCGACAGGGTTTTCATGTGTAGCATATCTAATAGGACTACAATCAACGGTTATTTTAAACAGGAGTTGGTGCAACCAAACTTCAGTAACAAAACTAATCCATGGTCAAATGTCTTAATCAGTGGTTACATAAACGGTGATTAGGCTTGTTTTAAACAGCAGTTGGTGAAACCGAGCATCAGCCTTTTTTAAGACTACAAGCAATAATTTATTTCCTAGTAAGGTAAGAATTGTTGTTGTAACGATAATGCAAATACTATTAGTACGTTAAAATCTACAGATACGAATCATGCCGAATCATCAACATCCAAGTTCACTTATGGTGTGAAAGGTAAAATAATTCACAGTGAAGGTCAGGAAATTATTAGCAATGTCATGGACTTTATGAAAGACGAAGCAATTGGTGGAGGACCTTTAATTCTGTTTAAACATTATAAAGATAGGACATTGGCTACGACACCAATATCTGAGTTTACACATTTTAACTACTAAACGAAGTATCGAAAGTGGTGAATGTTCTGGCTTTCCTTAATCCCGAAAAAAAAACCACCAAAGCAAAGCCCTAAATCAACATTGACACCAGGTTCGGATCAGTTTATTCGGCGAATTATACATAATTTTTATTTAGTAGAAAAAAACGACCAACATTAAAAGGTAAAAACATTTTGTTTATTGTTGGTGAATGTTACTTTTTTTTAGCAATATTACATTGACTCCAGGAACATCTTTTTGACGAAAGTTTGTCAACTTTAACGGAAAGTGATCATGAAACTAGGATTTAAGTAAGTTATAGTTATAGTATATTTAATTCAATTCTTATAATAACAAATGGCAAAAATCTAAAGATAACCGTAAGTTATTAATTGAGACGACAACAATTCGAATGAAAAGAATTGCATGTTTAAAAATAATACAGAAATATAGACAAGAAGGAAGACCCATTGTTTATACCGATGACGGCAAGAGGGCAACGTTTGATTATTATACATGCTGGAGAAGAAATGGGTCTCATTAATAATGTATTACTGATATTTAAATCAGGTAACTACAATTTACACACACTTTTTGTGTTTACTTTATTGATTAAATTAAAATAAGTATTTTGATGGTATTTTTGTTGTAGGAACTAAATTTGGTGACTATCATGATGATATGAACCACAAAAACTTTATGACATGGGTTTAAAAACAACTGTTACCAAATTTGCCACCAAGATCTGTTCACTACAAACCACAGACAATGTCTTCTTTAAAACATGATATGGTGCAGTGGATTCAAAACAAAAATATGAATTTTGAGGAATCCCTAACACAAGTGGAGATGTACGACTTAATTAGAAAAACACGCAACGACAAACCAATATATAAGTTAGATATACTTTTAAACAATCATGGTCACGATGTTCTACGGTTACCACTTTACGATCCCGATCTAAAAGATATGGGCCACTGTCAAGAACTGGGTTGACAATAGAAGTATAACATTTAAATTGAATGACGTAGAAATGTTAGCACGTGAAATTTTGTAGTGTGATTGTCGAAGAATGGATTGCTGTTTGCCGACATTGTAAGGATGTTGAAAATAATTGCCTTGCTTTCGAAGATGAACACATGTTCACGTGAAGAGGATTTAAGTGATAGTGACAATGATAATGAATAAAATATAAATCATCCTTTATTTGATTACACTACTATGAAAAACTCGTTCAGAATTGTGTTGAATCGAAAAATTTTATATGTTAATACACCAAGCAATGTTATCATCATATAATCTTCTGTAATTTACCTTTTTTTTTAGTAATAACTTTAACCAAAATTTTATTTTGCAATTAAATCTCGTACCTCTAAGTGTTATGACGTTAAGTTGACAAAAATAAACCTTAAACGCACCGGCACTGTTTTGTCCCCACTCATTTCCTTGTTCAGAAAATTGTATGACGTCATGTTGTTCTCATAAAAACTTTAACCTACACCAATTATTTATTGCTGTTGTCTCGCATAATTTTTATAAATATAATATTTACAATAGAAGTTCGTAGTGATAGTCCTAATAATCTAAGATGTAGGTGTCCCGAAATTCGTGAAATTGAAGGAGTATCCACAATGTACTTATTTACTGCCGGAAAAATAAGAAAGGCAATATACTCAACTGTATACAACATTTATGGAATGGAAACAATCCAATAATGTATATTCCCTTTTGGAAAACGGTCTAGCATATTTCACAAAACTTTCCGAAAAGTGCAAATTGTCATCTTTATCTTCATGTTAAGAAGCACATTAAATGTTAACAATGAAATTAACATTAAAATTATCTAACATTGCGAGCTTTCATTAAACGAAAAGTAGAAGAATTCAGGCGAAGAAATCGAAAATATTTAGCGCAGAGATTCATTACAGAATCTCCGGATAATACATATTTCGGAACAAAGGTAACAAACCTAATTGCTTTTGCCTAAACTATCAAAGTTTTTATTTTTTAAAGTTAATCGTAAGAATACCTTCCTGTAATAATGAAATGCACTCAATGAAAATGGAAGACATTCAAAACCTTAATTCAGTTCCTTTAATATAATCATACATAACACTTAAACAAAAATTGTTAAACAAATTTGCATTACGTCCAGCTAATGTAACGTCATTTTACTTTACACTACCAACACGGTAAATGCACTGTTCAAAAAATTATGAACTTATGTAGGTGGAAATATTACAGCTCGCAAACTACATGGAGGCTGTAAGAGTACCTCCGTAGCTGAAGGCTACGTGGATGATTCAATAACAAATACAATGAAAGCGGCGAACAAAATGCTTCAGTCGGTAAAAGAAAGTACCAAAATTGCACAGCACAGACCAGCATTTTAAATGGGGCGAGTTTTGATCAAGATTCAACACCGACTGCATTAAATATCAGTAAAAGTAAAATTAAATTCCTTATTACATACTTAGCAGTACATATGCCATATTAATAAGCGACATAATACAAACAATATTATATTGTTTCACGAGACAAAAACGCTTATTAATAAACAGTATCGGAAAACTATCTAAATGGAAATATTACACGTGGTTGACGAAAAACGCATTAATAACTATTTAGAAATACTCAACGGACATGACTCAAACTACTTTCCACGCTGTCAAATCAAGAAGGAATATTACGCGAAATAGCGCGAGATATAAAGAAGATTTTGCAACTTTAATAGATAATAAAATTACACCACAAAACCAAGTAATTATTATTAGATTTTGAAATAGTTATTTGTACAACTAGTGAAAAAAGTGGTGTTTTTGAATCGAGTTCAAAGTTTGACGCACGAGTGAGACTTGAAACAACACTTTCTTCTCGTGTTTTACATACATTTTTTTCTAAAACTACCATTAAAATGATAAAATTATCGTAATGCACTAATGAAGTTTGCTACACAACTTGACATGTATGTAGTAAGTATTGTATACTTGACAACTATGTTGTTAATTTTTTAGGTTAGTTTCCGTTCATTTCGGTTTTGTGCTTTTGTAGGTTACTAGTAGAAAAAACACTCAAGGTTCGTCTACGCTCACCATTATATTAAAAAATGCAAAAAGCTAACAATAATTTATAAAAAATGTTTCCACCACATGAAAAAACGAGGAAAAAAATTACTTGGATATTTTCCTATTTTAAATGTAATGATTAACATGGCAACATTGTTTTTTTCTTACTTTCCTCGCCAGAAAAGAAATTCCGATTTTTCTCCTCGTCCCTTTTTGAGACGGAAAAAATTGTTTCTAAGCTTGTGTTAGAACAAAAACGTTTTCACTGACCAATTCAATCGATAATTTAGTAATATAACTACAAGCAATCCAGAATCTCGTTAATAATATGTATACCATACTATCATTTTCAAAGCTTCACATATTACGTAGTTCGATATTAGATCGAAAGAAGTTAGAATCATTAATTCCCAAACTAAGTGATACTTACAAAACTAGACAAGTAACCTCGTTACGAAACCTTATGAATTATTATAATGTATTTTCGACCCAAGTAATCATTAAACACAAAACGAAAGATGCCCCGAAATACAAAACATATTATTGTGAACAATACCAACTACAAGTTTAGCCAATATCATTAGAACGGAAAGAAACAATTGTCAAAAAACGAAAATTCAATTAACAGAAACAACAGTACAAAAAATGAACTGCTATTAATAAATTCCAATACAACCAATTACCATATACGGTTACGTGTGAAGCAAATAGAATATATGAAATTCACCACCCTTTAACTAAAAAATTGCCGATTAGATATCAGCGGAAGAACATGCCAGCCGGAGGAGTAACAAAATTCAACGTTACCTTTAACAAAGAAAAAATCACCAGTAGTTAAGCTGAAAAATCTTAATAGTGTATAACTAATTAACCGCATCTATATTAAGGAGATATCACCAAAACGAAAAAAATAAGTATAAAATTAAAGGACACGATTTGGCTAGTAACCGGTCTGCCAGCCACGGTATTACTCAAGAGAACAATATAATTGCCTCAGATCGACCTGGCTATGAGGGGCGGTCAAGGTCGAAGCAGATAGGTCCCGTTGCTGACGACCGTGAAATGAATGAATGGCGAGTCTGCACGTGGAATGTTAGAGGAATGCATGGTAAAGTATTTTAAATTGCGAATGTAATGTTCGAAAGGCAGACTAATATTCTGTGTGTATCGGAGATAAATCGCAAAGGAAAGGATGCAGTGGAGATGGAGAATGGCAGCCTAGGACTATGATCAGGAGTTGAGACTGAAGTGCATGGCGCAAAAGGAGTTGGGGTGATCGTAAGTTAAAGAGTAAAAATATGTGTTAATGGTACGAATTGGTATCTCCCCGAGTAATGTGGGTTAGAATGAAAGTGGAGTTTCGAAAAATGTTTCTTATTGCATGCTATGCACCGGTAAATGGAGCAAGAGACCAAGAGTGGGAGCCCTTCTAGAATGATGCAGAGAACGTGTTGAACGTATGTAAGCCAAACGAAAGAGTGATTATATTGAGGGATATGAACGGATGGGTGGGTGTACAGAGAGAACATAGTGAACGCGTTTTAGGAAAGTTCGGAGACCAAAGAGTCAATGAGAATGGAGAACGCCTGGTGAACATCTGTGTGGAGAGAAACCTGTTTGTATCCAATACGTGGGTTAAACATAAAAATGTGGATATGTATACATGGCAAAGAGGTGAATCCAAAAGTATGATTGACTTCGTAGTGTATGATGAACGACTTGGAAACCTGGTGACTGACGCAAAAGTAATGCGCGGATCGGAGTGTAGATAGGACCACTTTTTGGTTGCATCCAGAATGTGTTTAGGGAAAAAGTTGGTCTGGAGAAGGAAAGCAAACGTAGTGCGAACGTCCAAAATAAGGTAGACAAACTAGTAGATAATGGTGCGAGAATGCTGTGAGTAAAGAGTTTAATGTGAATGAAACAGTGTGGAACGAGCAAATAAAAGACGCTGACTTTGAAAGTGCATGGACAAGCTTGAAAAGCTGTGTTGGCAATTGTGCCGTGCGGATATGTGGAAGAGCGACTGTAAGTAGGATGAGTATCTCCTTGTAGAATACAGTTCACTTATAAATACATTTAATTTTGGAAAGGTAAATTCTATAAGACATTTTGGGCGTTGATATCCGCATGACAAAATTTCTCTTATTAAGAGCCTGTCGGAGAGAAGCGAAACTAAGGTGACGCCATCTCTTGGAGAAAAGTGAAAAACTGGTATTGCCAATTTTGATTTTTTCCTTGGCCCGTCTCCCATGCCAGTTTTCCACTTTTTTCCAAGAGATGGGGTCACTTTAGTTACGGATCATTCCGACAGGCTGTTAAGTAGCAACTGCTGCACCTGGGATGATTAAGTATGAAATGGTAAGTACGTCTTCAGATTGGGAAAAACTATGCCAAACTGTGACAGCTAAGAGTAAGCAGTGGTGATCCATGACAATTACACAGAACGATTATGAACTAAGGAAAACTAAGGAAAAAAATAAAGTGGAGAATTTTCAGAAAAATGTTGAAAACCATAACAAGTTATGACAAACTATGTCAATCTATGATAGTTTATGGTGGTTCTCCATAATCTGAAATGAGCATGAATGTCTTCGGACTTAATCATACAACTCAAAAATGTATTAAATCTTCACCGCATGATTTTATGAGGTTACATTCCCCATAATTGTTGCAATTAGTGAAAATGTGAGACCGCATTTTCAACCCCTGCTGGAATTTTTATCCGTAATTATTTTTTATATACCCTCGTGTGAGACCGTATTTTCAATCCTTTCTTTTCGAAGGCCCTTTTCAACCCTAATTATTTTTTACATACACCCACGTGTGAGACCGTGTTTCCATCCCTAATTTTCACACACCTACGTGTGAGACCGTAATTTCAACCCTTCATTTTCTAAGACCCTTTTCAACCCTAATTATTTTTACTCGCTTACATATAGGACGTGTATTTCCACCCCTATTTTATGATAGCTCACCAGTAGGACGTGTTTTTTCACCCTATTTTATGATAGCTCGCGTATAGGATGCGTATTTTCTAGCCTATGGGTCAACCCTAATTAAAGCCTTTTTTTGCACATGCTCACGTGAGGGGCAGGTCTTGGTGCTGGGGGCTGGATCTGGACCTAGGTCTTGGACTTTGAGTTGATCTTAGGGTTATTTTTGATGGTATTAAGGTCCTTCTGACTATATTAATAGCAGTGCCCCTGGAGGTTAGACAAATGCACACGCATACAATGTTGAAAATTGCATAATTAATAAGATATTATTAAAATTATCGGTCCTATTGCTTTAAAAAATGGCCAAATGCTATTGGATGATCTTTTACCTAAACGTTGTATTTCTAATAAGGAGGTTCTTGTGCGACACGTGTAGGGCTTCGCAACTTGTTCTCAGGCCCTCGCCCCATGGCCGGAGATGATGTGGGAACCTAACCTTATAAGATAAGTGTAGAGCTTAGCCCCTATCGTGGCCCCCTTGATGCAATTGTATGTTGTTCTAACTTAATCTTACAGCTGTAGGCCTTCGCCCTGTCATACAAAAATTGTATTCTAATAAGGGGGGTTCTTGTAAGGCAGGACTTGTATCAGGGTCTGCGCCCTGGCCCCTTTGAATAAAAATTGATTTTAGCGCCATCTAGGTGCGTATAGACTAATGAACATTTTCTATAATAGAAGCTGATAATGCACACCTCTCCCCTGCTCTATGTTGTTTCTTCCTCCCCCTCTCTCTTTCTCGCACACACACAAACAAATCATTTAATTAATCAATCTCAACAAATCACGTTCGATCATCAGATAAAACTCAATCAATCAACCGAAATTATGTCTTACAGTTTACGGAAACCAGATTACAGTTCAAACTGAATACATTAAAGTGTAATTAAATATGACGTGAAATAATAAATAATTTCTACCCTAATGCAATGATGCTTTATGTATAGGCTGATTCTCTAAACAGTCACCACCTATACATTCGGAACATCATATCTGATTTATTTGCATGTTTAATTACATACACACACAAAACTGTTTCATTGTAACGTGTTCATTAACAGTTGTAAAAACCCATTAAAAAGTAATAATTACTATATATATATATATATATATATATATATATATATATATATATATATATATATATATATATAACATAGAGTTAAATTAAAATTAACATGTTTTAAGAATATCAAACTGATATAACGGAAATAAAAGGCAAAAGTTTTTAATGGTTTATTATTATACATGAATTAACAATAACTACAAGTTTAAAAACCGTGCGTACCTACTATTTTGTAGAGTTGATCTTATGAAGTCATCCTGCGTAATAATACATTTTAAAAAATCTTTATCGGCATTTTTGTTAGCAATATCAAGTAGAAAACATATATTAAAAAATAATACGCTTACCTTTAGAAGTTTTTCCTTCAACTGTACAAAATGTTAAACTGAATTTTTTATACAACGTGTCTCACTAAAAATGCGATTTGTTAATGGCTATAAACAGCCCATTACACACCTGTCATTAACTATTTAGAAAGTAATACAGAAAAACCTGAATTCGTATTTAACAAACATGTACTTGCAAAAAAAAAAAAAATTACATTCAAAACAAGTATTTTAAAAATTTTTCTAACGCGGAAATTACTTTTTAAATAATTGAATCTTCAGGTTACGTTAAAACTATCTAATACCACTAATGTTACAGCATAATAATGAAAACTCATTAAACCGTGATTACACATTAAATACATTTTATACTACGTCTATTATTACATAGAGATGAGATTATTCTTAAATTTAATTGATTTCGATAGAGCTCTGGAAATACTACAACCGTTCGAAATCATGCTTCTTCTCTCGACATCAAAAAAGCTATGCTAGTGATATGTATACATTAAGTAAGCATAATAGCGGATACAGCTACATTGCTAACGATTATTGATGTTTTTTTTGCATGAGATTTTTTGAATGAGACAGCTTCGCAGATATTTTTTAAGAAAAGCTATACACATCTCATGAGATCAAACGAGATTTTTGATATACAATCACCTCGTCTTCACCTTGAACGATTATATTGTAACAACCTATAAAAGTAGCTAATAACTCTAATAGTTTTATCAGACATTATTGCATGGACACGAGGTTAGCCCTAAATTAACTGGTTTCAACACGGCTCTGGAAATACTGCACACACTTCAAATCTTTCAGCTCGTTCGCAGAAGCTGTACCGTATTCACTTCCTTCAATTTTTATCTGTATTCTGTTTCGAGACTGTAATACGTTTTATAATACATAAACAGAATCTTCAATACTGTGATACGTGTAGCAGCAAAACACATTAGCTAGTTAGTTTCACCTCTATATTACTTTACATGCATGCCTGATCTTATCATAAATAAATACATCTGTCAAAAAAAAGTTAATTAAACATAACTCCATGGACTGGGTATAGCAAGCAACATTTCCAATTATAGCTTTTAGTCAACACAATAGTGATTACAACTACATACAATCGACTAGCACTGCTTTAGCACGAGGATTAAACGAAAAACACGCATGCACGCACGCACGCACACACGCAAGCTCGCACACTCGCACGTACACACGTACATAAGCACGCACGAACGCACGCACGTTCGCACGCACGCTCGCACGTACGCACGCTCGCACGTACGCACGCACGTACGCACGCTCGCACGTACGCACGCTCGCACGTACGCCCGTTCGCACGCACGCACGCTCGCACGTACACACGCACATAAGCACGCACGCTCGCACGCACGCACGCTCGCACGCAGCACGCTCGCACGCACGTATGCTCACACACACACACACACACACACACACACACACACACACACACACACACACACACACACACGAGAGCGCGAAAACACGCAAACGCGAAAAACACACTAACACAAAAAAACACGCAAACACGCTAACACAAAAACACACAAACGAAAAACGCTACCACGAAAACACGCTAACACAAAAAATACGCAAACGCAAAGACATACAAATGCGAAAATACGTAAAAACGAAAACACGCAAACACGAAAACACACAAACGAAAACACGCCAACACAAAAAACACGCAAAACGGAAACACGCTAAAGCGAAAAAACTTGTAAACTTGCAAACATGAATCAAAACGGTGGAGCGCCGTTAGGAAAAAAACAAGTTTATTAACAAAACTGAAGGAAAGCTTAACGTTTGAAAATATATTATTATTATTATTATTATTATTATAAACAACAATACATCATTATTATTTAATAACATGCTTTATCTTCTTGAACCGTGATTCGTCGTCTTAGGAGAAAATACCTCGATCATGAAAGAGGCGTTTAGATTTATAAAACATGCCCCTAGGGGCTACGTTAGAGTGTGGTTAGGTCATACTTCAGACATCCCTCCAAAGATAACCGATTCTACCCGAACATTGACGAGCACGCTTGCGCACAAAACCCAAGGCTAGCTGCGTTCTCGTTTCTCTTGTGTTTCGCTCTTTAAAGTGTAACTGTCATCGAGTGAGCATTACTATAATGTATTCTCCTGTTTATGAGCCAACATCAGCGGACATTAGAGATTTTACTGACTTGTTAATAAACTATTACAACATAACCGTTCAAAATAATGATGAAAGCGATGACGTAATTGAGCTGAATGTATCTCACATTCAAGATGATGGTGATGGTTTACAGAAAGAGAAAGAGATGACATAGGGGTGAAGGGCAAATCTCAAAATCATGATGATGATGACGACGAATCACGGTTCAAGAAGAAGAAAACCGATAAAGCATGTTATTAAACAATAATGATGTATTGTTGTTTATAATAATAATAATAATAATAATAATATATTTTCATACGTTAAGCTATCCTTCAGTTTTGTTAATAAACTTGTTTTTTTCCTAACGGTGCTTCACCGTTTTGATTCATGTTTGCAAGTTTACAAGTTTTTTCGCTTCATCGTATTTTCGTTTTTCGTATTTTCGCATTTGTATGTCTTTGCGTTTGCGTATTTTTTGTGTTAGCGTGTTTTCGTGGTAGCGTTTTTCGTTTGTGTCTTATTGTGTTAGCGTGTTTGCGTGTTTTTTTTTGTTAGTGTGTTTTCGCGTTTGCGTTTTTCGCGCTCTTCGTGTGTGTGTGTGTGTGTGTGTGTGTGTGTGTGTGTGTGTGTGTGTGTGTGTGGCTCGGTGCGTGGGCGTGCTGAGCGTGCGTCGTGCGAGCGTGCTTGCTTATGTGCGTGTGTACGTGCGAGCGTGCGTGCGTGCGAACGGGCGTACGTGCGAGCGTGCGTACGTGCGTGCGTACGTGCGAGCGTGCGTACGTGCGTACGTGTGAGCGTGCGTGCGAACGTGCGTGCGTGCGTGCGAGCGTGCGTGCTTATATGCGTGTGTACGTGCGAGTATGCGAGCTTGCGTGTGTACGTGCGTATGTGTACGTGCGAGCGTGCGAGCTTGCGTGCTTGTGTACGTGCGTGCGTGCATGCGTGTTTTTTGTTTGATCCTCGTGCTAAAGCAGTGCTAGTCGATTGTATGTAGTTGTAATCACTATTGTGTTGACTAAAAGCTATAATTGGAAATGTTGCTTGCTATACCCAGTCCATGGAGTTATGTTTAATTAACTTTTTGACAGATGTATTTATTTATGATAAGTCAGGCATGCATGTAAAGTAATATAGAGGTGATACTAACTAGCTAATGTGTTTTGCTGCTACACGTATCACAGTATTGAAGATTCTGTTTATGTATTAGAAAACGTACTACAGTCTCGAAACAGAATGCAGATAAAAATTGAAGGAAGTGAATACGGTACAGCTTCTGCGAACGAGCTGAAAGATTTGAAGTGTGTGCAGTATTTCCAGAGCCGTGTTGAAACCAGTTAATTTAGGGCTAACCTCGCGTCCATGTAATAATGTCTGATAAAACTATTAGAGTTATTAGCTACTTTTATAGGTTGTTACAATATAATCGTTCAAGGTGAAGACGATGAGGTGATTGTATATCAAAAATCTCGTTTGATCTCATGAGATATGTATAGATTTTCTTAAAAAATACCTGCGAAGCTGTCTCATTCAAAAAATCTCATGCAAAGAAAACATCAATAATCGTTAGCAATGTAGCTGTATCCGCTATTATGCTTACTTAATGTATACATATCACTAGTATAGCTTTTTTGATGTCGAGAGAAGAAGCATGATTTCGAACGGTTGTAGCATTTCCAGAGCTCTATCGAAATCAATTAAATTTAAGAATAATCTCATCTCTATGTAATAATAGACGTTGTATAAAAGTTACATATTTTAAATGTATTTAATGTGTAATCACTGTTTAATGAGTTTTTATTATTATGCTGTAACATTAGTGGTATTAGATAGTTTTTACGTAACCTGAAGATTCAATTATTTAAAAAGTAATTTCCGCGTTAGAAAAATTTTTTAAATATTTGTGTTTTGAATGGAAATTTTTTTTTTTTTTGTACATGTTTGTTAAATACGAATTCAGGTTTTCTGTATTACTTTCTAAATAGTTAATGACAGGTATGTAATGGGCTGTTTATAGCCATTCACAAAGCGTGTTTTAATGAGACACGTTGTATAAAAAATTCAGTTTAACATATTGTACAGTTGAAGGAAAAACTTCTAAAGGTAAGCGTATTATTTTTTAATATATGTTTTCTACCTGATATTGCTAACAAAAATGCCGATAAAGATTTTTTACAATGTATTATTATGCAGGATGACTTCATAAGATCAATTCTACAAAATAGTAGGTACGCACGGTTTTTAAACTTGTAGTTATTGTTAATTCATGTATAATAATAAACCATTAAAACCTTTTGCCTTTTATTTCCGTTATATCAGTTATATAAGTAATTATTACTTTTTAATGGGTTTTTACAACTGTTAATAAACACGTTACAATGAAACAGTTTTGTGTGTACATAAAGCATCATTGCATTAGGGTAGAAATTATTTATTATTTCACGTCATATTTAATTACACTTTAATGCATTCAGTTTGAACTGTAATCTGGTTTCCGCAAACTGTAAGACATAATTTCGGTTGATTGATTGAGTTTTATCTGATGATCGAACGTGATTTGTTGAGATTGATTAATTAATTGATTTGTTTGTGTGTGTGAGAAAGAGAGAGGGGGAGGAAGAAACAACATAGAGCAGGAGAGAGGTGTGCATTATCAGCTTCTATTATGGAAAATGTTCATTAGCCTGTACGCACCTAGATGGCGCTAAAATCAATTTTTACTCAAAGGGGCCAGGGCGCAGACCCTGATACAAGTCCTGCCTTACAAGAACCCCCTTATTAGAATACAATTTTTGTATGACAGGGCGAAGGCCTACAGCTGTAAGATTAAGTTAGAACAACATACAATTGCATCAAGGGGCCCACGATAGGGGCTAAGCTCTACACTTATCTTATAAGGTTAGGTTCCCACATCATCTCCGGCCATGGGGCGAGGGCCTGAGAACAAGTTGCGAAGCCCTACACGTGTCGCACAAGAACCTCCTTATTAGAAATACAACGTTTAGGTAAAAGATCATCCAATAGCATTTGGCCATTTTAAAGCAATAGGACCGATAATTTTAATAATAATATCTTATTAATTATGCAATTTCCAACATTGTATGCGTGTGCATTTGCCTAACCTCCAGGGGCACTGCTATTAATATAGTCAGAAGGACCTTAATACCATCAAAAATAACCCTAAGATCAACTCAAAGTCCAAGACCTAGGTCCAGATCAGCCCCCAGCACCAAGACCTGCCCCTCACGTGAGCATGTGCAAAAAAAGGCTGTAATTAGGGTTGACCCATGGGGTAGAAAATACGCATCCTATACGTGAGCTAACATAAAATAGGGTGAAAAAATACGTCCTACTCGTGAGCTATCATAGAATAGGGGTGGAAATACACCTCCTATACGTAAACGAGTAAAAATAATTAGGGTTGAAAAGGGTCTTCGAAAATAAAGGGTTGAAAATACCGTCTCACACGTATGTGTGTGAAAATTAGGGATGAAAACACGGTCTCACACGTGGGTGAATGTAAAAAATAATTAGGGTTGAAAAGGGCCTTCGAAGAGAAAGGATTGAAAATACGGTCTCACATGAGGGTATATAAAAAATAATTAGGGATAAAAATTCCAGCAGGGGTTGAAAATGCGGTCTCACACGTGGGTGTGCAAAAATAGGGGTGAAAAAACACGTCCTACACGTAAGCGAGTAAACATATTGGTGGAAAATCCGGTCCCCCACGTGGGCGGTCTTGTGACGTCAAAATCCAAGATGGCGGAAGGTGTCTCACTTCTACTGTCATATATGATTAATAATATCAAGATGTTTAATGGTCTGGAAGTCATAACTGTTGAAATACTTGAACGAAAAGGTAAGTAACAGAAATCTGGGTTATATTACGGTGATATATCGAGTAAAATGGCCAAGGGGAGGATTTAATTTTTTTAGCCCTTTTCTACCACTTAAAAATTTTTTGCAATGCAGCACCAAAAAGAAGATTAAAAAAGCTGAAAACAAAAATTTTCTTTTTTTGGCACCGTTTTAACACGTGGACGATACATGACTCGAAAATTTGAAATTGGCGCCAAAAATCAGTTTTAGGCTCCGAAAATCGGAAAAAACTGAGTTGTTGCGCGCTTCTGAGACCAATCAAATGCCGCAAACCTCATCGAAAAAGAGGTCGACTCTAGCCGAGAAATCGTTAAAATACTGAAAATAGATTTTTGGCTATTGCACCCTCTAGCGACCACCTTGAGAACTAAAACTTAGGTCAAATGATCTCCTGTTGAAAGACATTTGTCAAAGGTATATTCAGAAAGGGGATTTTCACGTTCTCATCCAGCTATGTCCTTTGACTCATGTTTTTCATATTACACCATATGATTGTATGTGATGACGTAGACGGTAAACACCCCTGGCTAAGATAGTATTAGTATAGGCTTAAGTTTATAACAAAATAATTACATTTCATTTCACATATTACTTTTTGTGACTGCATCATTCTGCCAATGTTCACTTCCACCTTCGCTGTTAAAAAAAGCCTTAAATTCATCCTTTAATCTAAAAGCCACCGTGATACTTCTGTTGCCACATTGTCGCGTAATCTCTTCTAGTGTATTTCGGTGTATGATTACTTTCACTAGCTAAAAATTATGTAATGCAATGCAATCAAGAGTTATTGTTTCAACCTTCTTTGGCTTTAAATGAATGGGATTCAAAAGAACACGAAATTTGTTTGCTAAGATTCCAAATTTATTTTCTATGATTCGTCTAGTCCTTGACAAAAGATAATTAAATACCTTTTGTTCATAAGTTTCATTTTTTTGTGGATAGGGTTTAAGGGTCCTAGTAGATATGGGAAAGCATCATCTGTTACTATTTTTTTTTTGTTAGTATGCTCATGCTTATCTTAGCTTATGTAGATGTTGCGCGTAGACTGGTCAGGAGTCCTTCTCCTCTTCAGTCCTGGTCGTTCTTTTCTTGTTGGTGTTGCGTTGTTTTTTGTAATTGTATAGTTTACAATCGTAAGAAGCAGATAAGCAACACCGGTTCGAGCACATTTTGCACAAAAACTCTATGTATTTATTATGGGAGTTTTCCGAGATTCGTTCTGGTCATTTTTGGTCCCCGCAGTCAATCATAAGCATACTTTCAGTCATGTGACCGAGCTTGCGCATGCGCAATAAGCATGAAATCATAAGGGATATGTGTGTGTGTGTGTGTGTGTGTGTGTGTGTGTGTGTGTGTGTGTGTGTGTGTGTGTGTGTGTGTGTGTGTGTGTATGGTTGCATACCAATGTCTGCATAAGGGATAGGCAGGGGATGATAGGAAGTATTGGTGGTGGGGGTAAGCTATATTAAGAATTAACTCATAAGGGATGTGTGTATGGTTGCATACTACATAATCGGTAAGCAGGGGGGGATGACTGTGTGAGGAGGGTTGCTGAGAGGTAAGGTCACGCGGGCATTGTTAATTGGGAAGCAGGCTTTTTCAGGTATCTGGTACCGGAGTGATGTGTGTGAATGGTTGCAAATTTTGCGGAAGTATATTTGGGCAATTGGCCCTGGCCAAACCCTTTGATGTTTACCGAAAAGATCAAAAAATCTGCCCTTATGACAAAAATATTTTAAGCGGATTATTCTAAGTCCAGCTTTTTCAAGCAAAAAAGTCAATTTTCCCGAAAACGGACCAGAATTAGCCAAAAATAAATTTAAAAAACCCCGCTGCACGAACAACCCCTGCACGAACACCCCCTGTCGGCTTATTTATGTATCTACCACATATATCAAATTGGGGGAGTTACCTCTAATATAAAACCTGCCCTTATGGGGCGGGCTATTCTAGGTCCTGTAACTATATCTTCCGAACTCAGGGGTTGCCAAGAGATGGTTGCATTTATCTAATAATTTTTCAGGGGTGATGTTATATTGAAGCTTGTACACCTATTTTTTATTTAAATTGTTGTTCAATTAAAATAAAACTTTATTAGTTTCTCTATTATCAGGTATGTGTCTTATTATTATATATTTTTTTGTTGGTGCCCCATTGTACCTATTTAAAGCACGGCTTAGCGTGTTTAAATGGAACTTTCTAAAACACACGTTTTTTAAAGTTATCATGGCAACAACTCAAGAAACGTGACGTCTAAATGACGATTTTTTGATTATCAATCTGACAGTAGTACCTTGTAACCTCAAATAAAATATTACTAACAAATTCAAAACCTTTATTTAAACATTATTTAAAACTTTTAATTTTATAAATGAAAATAGAAAGTACAGTCATTTTTATAGTATTGCTAAATATATTAATTTTTATTTACATATTTTACATTACTAGTTCTTATTTCCATTTTTTGTAATAATAATACTAGTATTTATGATTTCAAGGTGCACCAATAAAAGAAATAGTGTAAAGTATTCGTGAGTAACTGGTCTTTAAAACACTTACTCCACTCATACTTTAATATACTACCTTTGTATCAATTTCGAAAATTACCCCTATTAAGTTGAGAACACAGATTTTAAAGAATTTAGTCAATGTGGCTTAATCTGTTGTAGATTATATGTTAATATTGTAATTTCATCATAAACGTTTAATACAATATATATATATATATATATATATATATATATATATATATATATAGAAATGGCTCTAAACAATTAATTATTAAAAATAATTATAATTTAATACTTCTTATTTTAATAATAAAATTATACTGCACCGAACTAGCTCAATTTATCTCAATTGGGGATACAGTTCATTAGCTTTAACGCTTATTGTTGGTAAATAAAATTAAAATAATTTAATCTTTGAAGTTATTTTAATTTCGTTAAAATGTAATTGTGACATCAAGGAAAATTTTATTTCTAACATGGAAATGTTCTTTGTCAAATAAATTGTAAATTATAAACATTGGTTGGTATATAAAACAGACCTTAGTTAAACCTGCACAATAACGCATGCCTGGCGTCCGTCCTAACTGAATTAATTAAAATGCAGCCTGTCAAAAATGTTGATAAACGATCTAAAATATGTGAGTTCAATTCTGTTTTGTTCAAAAATAAAATGATAATGTTGAAAATAACACCAGTTCATTTACCTTACAGATATTTATACCATGTTTTCGCACAAACATTTACACATATAATCAATAAAAACATAAATACAGGAAATCAAACGAATAATCAATGCAATAAATGGATTATGAAAATCAAATTTCACTCACATGTGTTACTGTATTTTTCCAAAGGTATTTTCATTTGGCTGGTTCCATATTTGAATGTTGTACGTAGACTTCTTCCTATGTGTAGCCGATGATACTGCTTTGCTGTTCACAATGGTGCTATATACATTTCCATAATTTATCCAAGTCCAATTTGTTGATGAACGACTTTTCTTCGTGGTAAATCTGATGTAACGTGATATTGCTTATATATTTTCCATTAAGCACTTTATTTTAAATTGTATATTTAGTTGTTGGTTTAAATGTTTGCAAAATTTTTCGATATTAAATTTATATTTTATTTTCATATAAATTTTAATTAATTTCACTTTTATTTTAGATCCCCTTATGGAATTTAGTTTATTAACACTATACTTCGCTTTCAAAGAAAATAAACATCAACTCCAAATAACTGAATAATTTTATAAACATGAAGAGAAAAAAAAACACATCAACCGAAATTTCAACACGAATTCAAATCGAAAC